>CM059312.1:3672500-3805000 GCA_030340665.1 Neosalanx taihuensis | reverse complement strand
AGTAGCATAAGTAGTTAAGTAGCACTACAACGTACTACAATGATCCTCAAATCCTGTCTTTTGTGCAATGGAACAGGCTTGGATAGCAGAAGAGGGGAGGGTGGAGAGCTGAGAGGGCAGAATAGAGATGGGAAGAGGGCAGAATAGAGATGAGAAGAGCAGCAGGAGAGGGCAGAATAGAGATGAGAAAAGGGCAGAATAGAGATAAGAGGGCTGAATAGAGATGAGAACAGCAACAGGAGAGGGCAGAAGAGAGATGAGAACAGCAACAGGAGAGGGCAGAAGAGAGATGAGAAGAGAGCAGAATAGAGATGAGAAGAGCAGCAGGAGAGGGCAGAATAGAGATGAGAAGGCAGAATAGAGATGAGAAGAGGGCAGAACAGAGATGAGAAGAGCAGCAGGAGAGGGCAGAATAGAGATGAGAAGGCAGAATAGAGATAAGAAGAGGGCAGAACAGAGATGAGAAGGCAGAATAGAGATGACAAAAGGGCAGAATAGAGATGAGAAGAGCAGCAGGAGAGGGCAGAATAGAGATGAGAAGGCAGAATAGAGATGAGAAGAGGGCAGAACAGAGATGAGAAGAGCAGCAGGAGAGGGCAGAATAGAGATGAGAAAAGGGCAGAATAGAGATGAGAAGGCAGAATAGAGATAAGAAGAGGGCAGAACAGAGATGAGAAGGCAGAATAGAGATGACAAAAGGGCAGAATAGAGATGAGAAGAGGGCAGAATAGAGATAAGAAGAGGGCAGAATAGAGATGAGAAGGCAGAATAGAGATGACAAATGGGCAGAATAGAGATGACAAAAGGGCAGAATAGAGATAAGAAGAGGGCAGAATAGAGATAAGAAGAGGGCAGAATAGAGATGAGAAGGCAGAATAGAGATGACAAAAGGGCAGAATAGAGATGACAAAAGGGCAGAATAGAGATAAGAAGAGGGCAGAATAGAGATGAGAAGAGGGCAGAATAGAGATGAGAAGAGGGCAGAATAGAGATGAGAAGAGGGCAGAATAGAGATGACAAAAGGGCAGAATAGAGATGAGAAGAGGGCAGAATAGAGATGACAAAAGGGCAGAATAGAGATGAGAAGAGGGCAGAATAAAGATGAGAAGAGGGCAGAATAGAGATGAGAAGGCAGAATAGAGATGAGTAGAGGAAAGAGCAGAGAGGATGCGGAGGGAAGAGGGGAGAGCAGGGAGTGCAGAGGGGTGAAAAGAGAGCAGAGGACGTTAAGAGGAAGGAAGTGAGGAAGAGGAGGGTCAGCAAAAGACCAACAACACCAACATGATCAAGTACATTTATTAAACGGTGCAAGAGGACAAACGAGGACATTAGACTGTGGGATTTCCTAGTAAAGTGCACTTCATATTCACCCCCCCAAACCTCACAGTGTGACCTCACTTCCTCCTCCACTTCCTGTTCCAACCCTAGGGTCCATACATGAAGTTTTAATCACGTCAGTTGATTAGCTTTGCGTATGTAGTAGAGTGAAATTCCCATGAAGACCAACATGGGGCCCATTTTGACTAACCGAAGTAATTACTGTGGATGACAAAACGAATTAAATTTAGCCTTTAAGTGGATTTATACAGTGGAATCGTGTAACGTGTCCTAGAAAATGTACTGAGATTAGATACACGTTCACAAAACCGATTGTGCGTGGCGATTAAGTAAGCTTTCAGCTAATTGTCTATTGCTATAGGTGACACGTTACCACTGATCCCAAGAACTTCATGTTCCCTCCCCTAGGACCCTGCGATGGAAGCACAAGAGCTGGAACAGGGAGGGGAGGAGGGATGGGGAGAGGATCGAGACTCGGCCGCAGGCACACTGCTGATCGGTGCTCATGGAAGATTAAACAGACCGCACACACACCTCTCAGGCACACCACACCTCTCACACACACGCACATACACCTCTCACACACACACACACCCACACCTCTCACACACACACACTTCACACATACACGCACATCCACCTCTCAGGCACACTACACCACACACACACACACACATCTCACACACACGCACACCCACTTCTCAGGCACACCACACCACACACACGTCTCTCACACGTTCACACCAACCTCACAGTCTCCTCAGCCCTGGTGTCCCAGGTGCCCAGGTGAGCCGCAGAGGAAGAGGTGAAGGAGGGCAGTGGAGGAGAGGAGAAGAAGAATGGGATGTATTCACGGTGGGATTCAGGTTAAACCTGCCCAGCAGTCTAACAGGCTCACATGGAGTCAAGTAATGGATCTACCTTCCTCCTCTTCTCTCTCTATATCTGTCAAAAATAGGATCCGTCTTCTTCAGCGTTGGTTGTGTTTCCATCAGACAAGTGTGGAGGGATTTGTCGCACCACAGTCCTCGTGTGACACTGTTCCTGTTGTGATGTCACAACCCTGGTTTAACACCGCCTACATTACCTCAGACAGACAGGGAGACAGACCGAAACACACACACACGCACAAACATCAACAGACACACACAGAAACACAAACAGACACACACACACAAACAGACAGACATAAACAGACACACACACACACAAACAGACAGACACAGACAAACAGACACACACAGAAACACAAACAGACACACACACACAAACAGACACACACAGAAACACAAACAGACACACACACACAAACAGACACACACAGAAACACAAACAGACACAAACACACACAGACAGACATAAACAGACACACACACACACAAACAGACAGACACAGACACACACACAGACAGACACACACACACACACTAACGGTGGGGAAGTGGGCGGGGTCAGAACGGCTGTGTAACTGCTCTGGCAGGACTCCGGCTGTCAAGGTCACACAGAGGTCACCAAAAAGACACTATAGAGGTCGTACAGAGGTCAACATGGAGGTGCAAATCAGTCCAGATGATGGTCCATCTTGAAAATGTCAACCACCGCCCCCCACACCCGCCCCCCAACACAACCTCTGGTTCCTTCGCTTGTGGTTCTTGTTGTTGCTTATTGTTGTTGCTTATTGTTGTTGATGGATTGTGTTGTTCTAAAGTGCAGTCTAGATGCAGGTGAGTGAAGGTGCTTCCGTCCTTCCCAGCATGCTGAGAGCAGGAAGAGAAGGGGCTGATGGGAAATGTAGTGCAGCGACCCCGGAGGCTGCTAGGAAGGGGAGGGGTGTTGGCACTGAGATGTCCTGAGGAGAGGTCATGGGTCACAGCACCCACCCTGCTCTCTCTCTCTACTCCCCTTTCTTCGTTTCTATCTCTTTCCCTATCTTAGTGTCTCCTTCTTCATCTCTACGTCTCTCTCTCTCCATCTTTTCATCTCTCTCTTTCTCAGTGTCGCTTTCTAGTGTCTCTATCTCCGGCCTCTCTCTCTAGCTCTCTTAGTGTCTCTCTCTTTCTCCTACCTCTTTCTCTAGCTCTTAGTGTGTCTCTCTCTCTCTCCTACCTCTCTTAGTATCTCTCTCCTCCCTCTCTCTCTCTTAGTGTCTCTCTCCTCCCTCTCTCTCTAGCTCTCTTAGTGTCTCTCTCTCTCCTCCGTCCCTCCGTCACTCCCTGGACTGGTAGAAGAGGATGTATCCAGACTCAGAGTTCTTGGAGATGTCCGACGTCAGACCATAGAACTCCTCGATGGCCTGGGCATCGATTTTCTGAACAAGATAAGAGAGAGGAGGTGAGACAGAGAGACAGACAGGAAGATACAGAGACAAGACAGACAGAAATAAACAGGGAGACAGGTTGCAGAGAGTAAGTCAATGAGAGAGAGAGCGAGAGAGAGAGAGAGAGAGAGAGAGAGAGAGAGAGAGAGAGAGAGGATGAGTACCGGATGCGACAGGAACGCCCCGGTTGCCATGACAGCACCAGCTCTTTGTCACTCACCTCCACGATGTCATCATCAAACAGCAGCCAGAAGCCGTGACTCTTCACTATGGTTATGTAATGCCCTCTGTTGGGTCCACTGGGGGAGGGGGAGGGGGAGGAGGAGGAGGAGGGGGAGGGGGAAGGGTGTGCGAGGGAGGGAGGGAGGGAGGGAGGGAGGGAGGGAGGGAGGGAGGGAGGGAGGGAGGGAGGGAGGGAGGGAGGGAGGGGCGGGCAAGATAAACATCAGCAATAAAGCCGAGCGGGAAATATCCCGAATGAGTGTGTGAGAGTGACTCAGAGTGTATAGTCCTACCTCACTCAATGATTAGTCACACGTGTGTGTGTGTGTGCGTGCCTTACCTCCCACAGTGCACCACCACGGCCACCAGGTTGTACATGCGGTCCAGGTTGAGGGCGTCGGCCGAGGTGTTGAAGAGGCGGAGCTCCAGCGGGAAGACGACGCGATAGGACAGCTTGGTGTAGCGATGGAGCTGCTCCATGTACTTGAACCTCTTCAGGTGCAGAGCCAGGATCATGGGGAGACGCTTCACACGCATGCTGGGGGGGGGGCACACACACACAGATATACACACACAGAAATACACACACAGAAATACACACACAGAAATACACACACACACAGATATACACACACACACACACACATACAGATATACACACACAGAAGTACACACACACACACACAGATATACACACACAGAAGTACACACACACACACACACACACACACAGATATACACACACAGAAATACACACACACATAAATGTTTGCGTGTGGGCAGATGTGTGAGTGTTAGCGTGTGTGTTAGTGTGTGTGTGTTAGTGTGTGTGTGTGCCTACCGTTTCTGAGCCTCTTGTTTGCTACAGCAGGTCTCACAGTAGTATTTATATTCACTGCACAACGTCTCTGTGTTGCTGAAGTCCCTGGAGGAGAGACAAGGGGGAGCGACAAGGGGGAGGTGTGGGGATCAGAGGGGGAGGGGGTGAGGTTAGCGGGTCTCACATGGTTCTGGGGTGTGGGGTCTGGTTCTGGGTGCTGGGCTGGGTTCTACCTGAGACAGTGTGTAATAGAGGTGTTCTGCTCCACATCCACAGAAAGATCCAGAAAATCCTCGTCTTTACTGCTGACCTGAGGAGAGGAGCAGAGCATCAGCCATCAGCTGCAACACACACACACACTGGTAAACACACACCACACACACACACACACACACACACACACTCACAGCTGTCTCTAAGCCTCTGTGTTTGCTGGACACAGCTGTGTCTCTGAGCATCACACTCCACTGTGGTGATGTGTCTGTACATGGTCATCTGTCTCTCCCCTTCCCCTTCCCCTTCCCCCCTCCCTCCCTCCCTCCCTCCCTCCCTCCCTCCCTCCCTCCCTCCCTCCTCCAAGGACAACAGTTCTGACGTCAGCTAGCAAAAGGCTGTGTGTGCGTAAATGTTTTTGCGGGGAGAGTGTGTGTGCATAGGTGTGTGTGCATGTGTTAGTGGAGCGCGCACGAGCGTGGGTGAGAGTGAGTGTGTTTGCATCTCACCGTCTCACAATTGAGGCAGCGCGTCTCATTGGTCAGCGTCCCCTGGAAGATGTCGTGCACCCAGGTGGGCTCCGCCTTGGACTCCGCCTCCGTCTCCGCGGCGACGCTCTTCAGGCGGCCGTTGAGCCGCTCGCCCCGGCCGCCCTCCCTCGCCCCCTCCCCCTCCTCTCCTCCTGGAGGATGTCCGCTACTGTGTTGAGAAGGTAGTTGAGGAACTCGTGGGCATCCTGCTGCATGTAGTTATCAAAGAGATCTGGGGGGGGGGGGGGGAGGGAGGGAGGGAGGGAGGGAGGGAGGGAGGGAGGGAGGGAGGGAGGGAGGGAGGGAGGGAGGGAGGGAGGGAGGGAGGGAGGGAGGGAGAAAAGGGTGTGGGAGGAGGGAGGGAGCGGGTGAGGGAGAAAGAGGGGTTGGAGGAGGGAGGGAGGGACGGATGGACGGTGGGAGGCAGGGAGGGAGAAAGACGGGAGGGAGGGAGACAGAAAGAAAGAGAGAGAGAGAGAGAGCAAGAGAGAGAGATAGAAAGAGAGAGATAGAGAGAGCAAGAGAGAGATATATATATATATAGAGAGAGAGAGAGAGAGAGAGAGAGAGAGAGATAGAGAGAGAGAGAGAGAGAGGGCCAGTTGAGTGAAGCAGTCCAACAGAGATGTTCATTGTTGGTCCACATAAAGAGCTTCCTGTAGTCTAACAGCAGAGAACAATCTGCCTCTATTCAGCTGTGCATGACCTTTATCACTGACCACAGCACACCTGCCTCCTCCTCCTCCTCCCCCCCCCCCCCCCCCCGCTACCCCTTGCCTTGACCTCCACCTTGACACCCCTCCTTCCCCCAGAGATGCCCTCCCTCTCCGTCACCCCCTCACCGTTCTCCTTGCGCAGCCTGGAGATGAACTTCTTGGGGGGTATGACCCCCACCTTCTTCTTCTGGGTGGTGATGCTGTGGAACAGGTCGGCCAGGCAGGTGAGCAGGGTCTCCTTCCTCTTCTGCTGGGCCCGGTAACCTAGAACGTTCTCCCGGAACGGCCGGCAGAAATACAGAGCTGGAGCACCGAGTTACAGTAACATGTGTTCCCAAACTGGGGGAGAATGGGGGGGGGGGGGGGGAGAGGAGAAAGACAGAGAATGAGAGCGAGTGTAGAAAACTTTTAAAGCTCGGATGAGAGATCATGGCTGCAGGCCGCTACACATGGAAACCATGGCAACATGGCTGGAGGTCAGGGAGGAAGCGATGACCTCTGACCTCACACCACCTACGGCCAGGTCCTTACAAGATAACAGAGATGACGGACACTTACGTTGACCAATCCAAAGTAGTGCTCGTTGATTGGGAACTGCTCTGGTCCAATGTCTTTCTCCAGAGCAGAGGCATTGGTGCCCTGATGAGGAGCGAGAGAGAGGAGAGGAGGGAGGGAGGGAGGGAGGGAGGGAGGGAGGGAGGGAGGGAGGAGGGGAGGGAGGGAGGGAGGGAGGGAGGGAGGAGGAGGAGGGAGGGAGGGAGGGAGGGAGGAGGGAGGGAGGGAGGAGGGAGGGAGGGAGGGAGGGAGGGAGGGAGGGAGGGAGGGAGGGAGGGAGGGAGGGAGGGAGGGAGGGAGAAAAGGAGGGAAGGAGCGATATTGGTTACAGCTCAAATAAAGGTTAAATGGCCAATTGTGCAGAATGAGTGACAGAAGTGCCGGAGCCAGAGATGAGATCCAATCCTCTTCAGCAGAGCACCTGACAAGGACAGGCGATCTTGGATTTTCCTGCCTGCACTTTCCACACACACATTTCTCGACGTCGCTTTGGACAAAACGAACACACTGTCAAACCCAAATGTCACCACATTCCAGTCACCGGAGTGTCCAGTTCCCCCTGGCCAGACAGACAAGCCCAGCTCATTCATGGTGAGCAGCATGAAGCAGATCAGATCTCTCCTCTCTGGAGGGCGAGTGTCACCGCGGACGTTGAGGAGCGTTTAACGTGAAGAGGAGGTCACGGCTCAGTCCTCTGCAGAGCCATCTCTCTTCCAGGGTCCCATCCCGGCTGGCTTTGTTGAGGGAAAGCGACAATCTTAAACGGTTGTCATTTTCTCTCAATAAAGCCGGACGTTACTCTCTTTCTTTTGTTGGGCCTGCTTTTAAACTGCAGCCTACACACACACGCATCTAGGCGGACAATCACACACAAAGACATCACACACGTACAGATACACACACGGTTATGCACACAAAGTTTCACACACACACACACAGTATTACACAAATGACTAGTTGACCTAAACCAACACCCCCACTCTAGTGCTAGAGTGGTGTGGTGCCCACAGTTGCACCCCTGTCTGTAGAAGCACCCCTACCTTGGTCTATTCCAGGTGTCACCAACCCGGGCCTTGAGGGCTACTGTCCTGACAGTTTTAGCTGTTTCCCCTGCTCCAGCACACCTGATTCAAATGAACGGATCATTATCAAGCTCTGTAGAAGACTCATAATTACCATTAATTAGAACCAGGTGTGCTGGAGCAGGGAAACATCTAAAAACCTTCAGGGCAGCAGCCCCTCGAGGACCAGGGTTGGTGACACCTGGTCTATTCTGTCATCAGACCTGTTCATACACAAATTCACGGCAGGCCTTGTTTACCATTAGATTATAATGCAATGCACCTCTTCACCTCAGATTAGACTGGTTCTAACACAGCGGAGCCTTGTTCTCTGCCTGAACCGGGTGTGTTAATTCAGGGACTAAATACCCTTGGACCAAGGAGCACCTGTCATCCCCCAAGGGACCCCAGCTAATACAGACAGAGCATCATTAGAGACTGACCATAGCTTGTGTCGGGCCATGGACTGATACCAGCCTGTTGGAGGCCCAAGCTTGTACCATAACCATCCAGACATCCCTCCCCTTAACATCCCACACTCCCAGGAAAGTCACTGTGGTTAGGAGGAGACTCCCCTAACATCACACAAGGTGTTTGACATTGACAGTCCATGGATAGGCAAAGAGCTAGCTCAGTACTTACCATATTACAGATGGAGGCGATATTTCTGACAGTCATTTGTTACAGGGTCCCCCTCACCGGCATCTTCATAAAATAAACATGATTCCGGAGATGATCTGATAAGATGTGGCTCTATTTGACGTCACACTGTCCAGAGGCCCCTGGAAACCCACAAGCATTAGGAGGGCAGCGATGCGAAGCCCGCACCGGACGAAACGCACAGAAAAAGACATTCAGCCGCTAGTAAAAAAAATATATATTAAAAGTCAGGATGACCTCATTGTCGCAGACATCCATATTATTTTAATAGTAAAAAAATGCTACGCTGGCGAAATACATGGATGAATAGTAAACAAAGTTGTGTCAGGTTGATAGCAACGGATGACAACCGCACGCTAGCGGTGGAGACACGGAGGCCCGCCTACTTCTGCGCACAAGCGGAGCCGATTGGTAGAGAACTCAATTATTTGATTGACGGACTCATCGGACCAATCATAAGCCGCAGGTTTTAGTCCTCGACGCAGTAACTGCCGGTCGGCTGAGTTGAGTGGAGCAGGGGTGTCTGGGATATGTAGTTTTTATCTGAAGGACGATTCTCACGTTCTTACCTGCATCTTGCCATGCAGTTCTTCGTAAAACTTTTTAATTGAGGGGATCTTTTTTTATTAATACTTAGTAATTAATTACTATTATATACTTTGGATAAAAGCATCTGCTAAATGAACAAAAATGAAATATACTTTATCTACTACTAACAAGAACAGGTTACACATTAATTTAGCAAACACGTCAGTAGAACACAAATAGAGGTCAAAACACAATAAATATACAGAATAGAAAAGCATACAAAGAGAGAGAGAGAAAACCTGAGCTTGTCAGAGGGAAAGAGGGAGAGAGGACCAGCAGAAACAGAGAAATAAGGAAAGAGTGACAGAGAGCGAGAGAAAGAGAGAAAAAAAAGGGGGGGGGGGGTGCACAGACCCAAACTAGGTGATTAGAAAGCCACAGTGACGGAGATATGATCTTCCTCCAGTCCACTTTGAAGACCGACAGAGAAAGAAAATCTCCCCCCTAAGTCATGCCTAAGGGCACAGGCAGCCCCCCCTTCCGAGCTGTGTGTTTTAACCATGCCCCCTAAATACCAATTAGACGGCAATAACTTAGCGGGAGGGGAAGGGAGATGAGGTGGGGAGGGGGGGGGGATTGACATGAGGAAGGGAGAGGATGGGTGGGGAGACACAAGCGAGGAGGGCTTGGAGGGAGTGAGGAGAGAGGGGTGGAGAGTGCGGGGGTCTTTCTCCTGGGCCCAGCAGGGGGCTCAGCCTTCCCCAGGTCTGTCGTTCCCTGCTGCTTTGTGGCCCCCCGGCTCGCGGCCCGCTGATAACGATCGGGCAGCATTAACATAGAGCACAAAGAAGAGGGGAAAGAGCAGGTCACTGCGAACAACAGGCTTCAAGAGAGGATGGCAGAAAAGGAAAGAAGGAATTTAGACGGGGAGCAACAGCAGCGTGGGGGTGTGAGGAGGAGGTTTGGAGGGAGGGGGTTGGGGGTGTGTGGGGGGGGGGGGGGTGATTAGGGTTAAATTAGTTTCTCAGGGATGGCTGTTGACCTGAGAGCTAAAACGCAAAAGGTGTTTATATGGTGAGCTGATTGGCAAGTTCGCCTCCATAACCGTATTTACTTTGACTCGTCTCACATGACATTGAGGGCAAATACACGGTGGTATATCGAGTCTGAACCGAATAACCTCGGAAATGTTCCCTTCGGTTGACAGCTGACTGAAGATTTAGAGGGAAGTTCTGCTTTCAGGTAGCTTCTAATCAGTCACGTTTTGTACACGTCTGAATTCTCCTCTTGCCACAGCCCTTTGGCTTACTGGCTATTACAGTGGTTGGGGTGAGGTTCGGTTGTATCACTGGTGCGACACTGGGGCTGACTCACGTAAACCAATCGAACGAGTCCTGAGGTCATCTAATCAACCTTAAGTGGGTACTGTGGTGCCTCTGGACTTCCTGCGGCATCAGCCGTGGATGATTGCTGCCTTAAAATACCTGCTGGGATTCAGAGAGGATGGAGGGAGGGAGATGGGGGGGGGGGGGGGGGGGGGGACAGAGGTAAATGCTCCAAAAAGTCTCCATACTCTGTGTGTGTTGTGTGTGAGAGAGAGACGGAGAGGGAGAGAGAGATGGAGAGAGAGACAGTGTAGAGAGAGGGGGGCCCTCTTGTAGCCAGACAGCCCAATCACAGCCTCCTCTCACAAAGTGGACCGCTACGAATTGAAGGACCTTTAATATCGAATATTTCTAATCTTCAATCTTCCAACCGAGGCAACAATTCTACTTCCTGCTGCCTCCACATCCTGCCTATCTTCAACTCTCTCCGACTACCCTGGGCGGGCAATACCGCTACCATGGCAACACCAGAACTCCCCCATGCACAGACGGGAGCACCGGAGTGGGTGACACCACGGACGAGTTCAGAGTGTGTGTGCGTGAACATGTGTTTCTGTGTGCGAACATGTTTTTGTGTGTGTGTGTGTGTGTCTGTGTGTGTGAGTGGGTTCAGTTATCCTGTACCGGTCATAATACAATTCTTGTAGCCCTCCTCTCCTCCCCCACTTCCGACTGAGCAGAAGGCTCTCGCGTCTCCCAGCCGTCAGAGGGTGACCTCGACACACACACACACACACACACACACACACACACACACACACACACACATACACACACACACACACACGCGCACACACACACACACACCCTCACCTGACTCTGACTCACACATCCACACACGGGCACTTTTCTGAATCACGGACGCACAGCTCTGGGTGGCAGCAGATCTCAGCTAAGGTTTGTGTACAGTGTGCAGTTGCGTGCACAACATTGTGCGTTTACAGAGTGCGCGTTAACAGATGTGTGCCGAGGGTGTGTTAACAGTGTACGCGAGCTGATTGGATCGCACACTGGATCTGACGTCTATTCTCCAGTGAAGAGAGAGAAGACGTCGAAATCTCCACAAACCCACTCAGGTCTCTCCTCCCTGGTCTCTCCCTCCTGTCTCTCTCTGTCTCTGGTGAAGCACTGGATCATAGCTGCTCTCTCCTCCCTGGTCTCTCCCTCCTGTCTCTCTCTGTCTCTGGTGAAGCACTGGATCATAGCTGCTCTCTCCTCCCTGGTCTCTCCCTCCTGTCTCTCTCTGTCTCTTGGTGAAACACTGGATCATAGCTGCTCTCTCCTCCCTGGTCTCTCCCTCCTGTCTCTCTCTGTCTCTGGTGAAGCACTGGATCATAGCTGCTCTCTCCTCCCTGGTCTCTCCCTCCTGTCTCTCTCTGTCTCTGGTGAAGCACTGGATCATAGCTGCTCTCTCCTCCCTGGTCTCTCCCTCCTGTCTCTCGCTGTCTCTTGGTGAAACACTGGATCATAGCTGCTCTCTCCTCCCTGGTCTCTCCCTCCTGTCTCTCTCTGTCTCTGGTGAAGCACTGGATCATAGCTGCTCTCTCCTCCCTGGTCTCTCCCTCCTGTCTCTCTCTGTCTCTGGTGAAGCACTGATCATAGCTGCTCTCTCCTCCCTGGTCTCTCCCTCCTGTCTCTCTCTGTCTCTTGGTGAAACACTGGATCATAGCTGCTCTCTCCTCCCTAGTCTCTTGACATTCTTAATATCTGTTAATCTGACTAAGACTCAATCTTTTAGGTTCGATCTGCAGATTAGAATTGACACACACCACACTGACAGGTGTTTAAAGTCTCTCTCGAACGGCAAGATATTTCCAGTAACCTGAGCATCTTGGATGAAGTGCAGCACATTTACGACACAAGGGTTCATTTACAATAATAATAATATTTTATATGGCGCTTTTCTGGGCACCCAAAGACCCAAATTTGACCCAATTTCACTTGAGGAGTGCTCCTTAGGCCCAGTCTCATCATCACAAAACTTCCACGTGTTAAGTCAACATTTTGGAATGTGTTTGTACTATAAAATATACTGCAAATTCTTGCTCCTGCTCCTTAACGTAAGGCCTGGGGGGCATTCTAGAAGGGGGGGGCTGACGACACCCAGTGGTGTACCCGGCCACACACACTCACACACGTACACACACACACAGGCACGCACGCAGACAAGCCCACACACACACACACACACACTCGCTCCCCTTTTGAAATGCGGAGATTTGCAAATGAGCCAACCTAAGGGAATGTTGACATTTCAATAAGAAGAACCCTCTTTTCCTTTGTCCGGATTCTTCCCTGGATAAGAGCTCTGGAAGATTTCCATCAGTCCCTGGAAATGCAAACGCTCACGGTGATGTAAACACAGAGTAGAGATCAACCTAAACACACCTTGAATGCTCCTGTTCTCTTCTCTGTTTCCCTTAGCCTTTTACATCTGTTACAAACAAAACATTCGCCGAAGCCCATTCAGATGTTGTGTGTGGGTGTGTGTGTAAATGTGTGTGTGGGTTGTGTGTGTAAATGTGTGTGTGGGTGTGTGTGTTGGGACCCGACAAGCAGAGTCAAGTGTTACACTTACCTGGAAGGATGGAGGTCTGTCCAGTCTAGACACCTAATACCTTAGTGCTGTGTGGAGGGGGTGGATCTCTGGATGTCCGTCCCCCTCCCCTCCTCTTCTCTCCTCCCCACAACTTCCAGAACCTTCCATTTCTATCATACCTCAGTTACCCCCACGAAGACCGTAAATACTCCCCTCCCTACCCTCTCATTCTCTACAGTACTTTACTCCCATTCTGCCTCCATTAGCCATCTATTGTCACCCCTGTGCGAGTCTCCCCCTCCTCTGCTTTCCTCCCCCCCCTCTCGCTTTCTGTGTTTCCTCCCCCCCCCCCCCCCCCCCCCCTTTCTCCTCGTCCTGCTTTCGACACAGGCGCCTCTGAGTCCTGAACGCAAACACAATTCTGCAGCTCCTGTGAATATAAACACCTCTCACTAACTGTGCACCTTAGTATTCTGTGTGTGTGTGTGTGTGCTGTCTAGGGGGCGTTCTTATGTCACACTTCAGTTTCTCTGCATGCAGGGTTAAGAGCACACGTCTCTGATACTTCCTGACCTCGCAAGCTTTCATATGCGGAGAGGAACAGCGTTGACTTGGGTCCTGGGGCTGAGGCTGGGGCTGGATTCGAGGCTGGAACTGAGGCTTGGGGCTGCCGGCAGCGATCTGTCTGCTAACGAATCCCGGGTATTAATTTCATATTTCAGCACGCACCTGTCTGTCGTCGCGGCGCTTATCAATCGTACATACCAGAGGGTAATCACTCAGCCTGTCTGCTTGCATACCTCCGGCAGACAAGAACACTGCTGAGAGATGGGGGGGGAGAGGGGGGAGACGGAGGGGGAGAGAGGTAGAGAGAGGAGGGAGAGGGTGAGGGAGATGGAAGGAGAGAGAGGTAAAGGGGGGTTGGTAGAGGTAACGAGAGGGGAAGAGAGGTAGAGAGAGGAGGGGAGAGGGTGAGGGAGATGGAAGGAGAGAGAGGTAGAGGGGGGTGGTAGAGGTAACGAGAGGGGGAGAGAGGTAGAGAGAGGAGGGGTGAGGGTGCGAGAGATGGAAGGAGGGAGAGAGGGGTGGGTAGAGGTAACGAGAGGGGGAGAGAGATGCAAGGAGGGAGGGAGGGAGGGAGGGAGGGAGAGGGGTGAGAGATGGAGAGGGAGGGAGGGAGAGGGGTGAGAGATGGAGAGGGAGGGAGGGAGAGGGGTGAGAGATGGAGAGGGCGGGAGGGAGAGGGGTGAGAGATGGAGAGGGAGGGATACATTACTAAGTGGGACAGGGGAATAGAGTAAACAGCAGAAGGTGAATCTATTGAACATAATGAATCATTAACGCTGAAGAGGCCACACACACACACACACACACACACACACACACACACACACACACACACAAACACACACACACTTGCTCACACACTCCCTGTTAGCATAGTGATCACGGACTGGAACATATCCCCTGTGAGAAGGCTGGACACAGTATGTTGCTAAACATTAAGGTTCTACAGGGGGGGTCCTTTAATTTTGTACTGGACGAGTTCTCCTTCCTTAGAGTGAAATCTGCTGAAATACGTGGATCTCACAGCCAACGGTGTGATAATTGGGAGCCCTCGTGTGATATAATATATTAGACTCATGCTGTCATTATGTTATTTGTATAAATAAGACTGGCCTATTATTTACATTTACATTTATTCATCTAGCAGATTGCTTTTAACCAAAGCGAGATTAGGAACATTCGTTAATTTGACCTGTTTTCTTACCCGTTTCGGTTCTGACTTGCTCGTTAGCACCTTGACACCTACAGAAGCTACGATAGAGAGACATGGAGTTCTGCAGACCCACAACAGTGAGCATTTTCAGGTAACCTGCCTTGATTTACAAGCGTTGATTAGAAAAACTGCATATTTTCAGGATAATCAACCTAAATTGCAGCCCTGTGGTTCAGTGGTAGGATTCTTGCCTCCCATGTGCAAATACATCTGGTATTTATTTACCAGATGCTTTTATAATAAAGTAAAGTATATGAAAAAGAAATCAAGAATTCTGGGGCACGGCAGATTTATGTTGGGGCACATGACCCAGTAAAAAGGGTCTTCAAGGGGCATGTCCTGGCATGGCAGACCTCTCCACCCCTGACCCTGGGGGGGTGGGGGGGGCAGACCCTGGGGGCAGCTACCAGGAGCAACCACACCAGTCTACATTTACATTTATACATTTAGCAGACGCTTTTATCCAAAGCGACTTACAAGAGAGAGCATAAGCAGTCTACCGGCACAAAACCTGACTACCAGCACCCAAGATCTGCTATGATCCCCGCAGAAGAACAGAAGTGTTGTCCGTGCATCCGTGCAGCCCACTCGTGGCCCAGCCTCCGGGTGTTCGACCGGCAAATCCACGTGAAGAGAGGCAAGGGAGCTGCGCAAGCCTGCTGCGAGCGGCGAGCCAATCAGAAGCGAGCAGGGCTGAGGAGCTATAAAAGCCTCGAGCGTCTTGACTGTCAACGTTCAAACGATAACGGAGAGAAAGAAGCTAAGACCGGAACGAAAATCACTTTAAAACCTCTGTATCCTAACATCTACCGATATATTCTATTTTCGACGCATTTTAATGGGAATATTTTGTAAATATATTTTCTATAAGCTACGAACAACAGTTTAAGCCTGAAGCCTGAAGTCCTTTGCTGTCGTTCGCTCATCTCAAAATCATTCTTTGGATTTTATTTGTCACGGAAAAATTTGGCCAAAATGCGTCTGATGCAGAATATGTCAACCATCGCGGAGTGCGCGGGGCGCGAGCTGCCTGCAACCCGCGTGATGAAAATCGCGGTGATCGGTGGCAGCGGAGTGGGCAAAACAGGTCAGTTGGTGCATTTTATGACCTATATTTACGATTTGCAAAGTTTAAATTCACTATGCACTTCGGATGCATGGTTTCCGCTGTGCAATGGCATGCAAATAAATGCATGCATGCAAATAAAGCGCTTGTCAATTGTTTTGAGGGTGCAATGAAACCAACCATGTTTCTCTGGTCTATTTCAGCGCTGGTTGTGAGATTCCTGACCAAACGTTCATCGGGATTACGAGCGAAATGCTGGTGAGTGTGTAACTTCAAACTGCACGGATCTGATCACTTACCATGTTAACCTCGCAGATCCTTAACCACTGTTCTGTTGCGGTGTCTGCAGGCAATCTGTACTCCAGAGAGGTGCAGGTGGACGGGACAGCTGGTTGGCCATCCAGGTCCAAGATACTCCGGGTGTAGATGTGAGTTTGAAATACTTTTTTTTCTTCTGCTAAACGCCTATTTACACACAGACCACAGTCAGTAAACCTTCACTCACAGTGACTGAGACCTAATAGGAGTTAAGAGTTAGTGAGTTGAGCCTCATAGTTACCGCGGGTGAACCGAGCCACCTCGGTCTGTTGGCAGGGAGCCACAGACTGTGCTCCGGCGTAGTCACTCTGTCTAGCCGGCTAATTTCCTATTTGAGCAAGTCAAGTCTGAAGTCGGTAAATGATACCCCCCCCCCCGACTCCTCCACCCAGCACCTCCTCTTCCACCCCCCCCAGAGCGGAGCAGTAACTATAGTAGACTCCGGCTTGACTGTCTGCCAAGGGAACTATAGCAGTCGCTATGACAGACTAGTTGAGTGATGACAGGGGCAAAGTAGGTCTGATAATAAACTGAGTTTGTCTATCCATGGCAATCTTCTCGACTGCTATGATGGGTGATAATAATGTTGATGATGATTATTGTCAAAATAGTCCAAAACCCACGGCTTGTAACCCGTGGTAACCCTGGTTTCCATCTCTGCCCCTCCCTCAGGTGACCGGCAACAGCCTCAGCCTCCAGATCACGTGACGTGCTCCGTCCAATGGGCGGACGCCGTGGTCCTAGTCTACTCTGTGACGGACCGGCACAGCTTCGATCTGATTGGTCGGCTGCACCAGCAGGTGTCTCGCGTGGGCGGACCTCCCGTCATCGTGCTGGCCAATAAGATGGACCTGTTGCACCTGCGACGCGTGGAGGCCGAGCAGGGCCTGCTGCTGGCCGCGGAGCTCGGCTGCGTCTGCTACGAGGTGTCGGCGAGCGAGGACTACAGCCAGGTGCACAGCGCCTTCCACCTGCCTGTGCAGCCAGCTCATCAAGCGCCCTCCCCCCAGCCCCGCCGGGCGCTCCCGGGCCCGCCCCCCGGTTCCGGAAAAACGGCGCTCCCCTCCCCTGTTCCCCAGACCCAAGTCCCCCAACATGCAGGACCTGAAGAGGCGCTTCAAGCAGGTGCTCTCGCTAAGGTGCGCACGGCCACCTCCGTGTGAGGGGGGGGGGCGGAGTCACTTTAGCGTCTCTGACGACTCGATGAAGAGATGATCGGAAGGAAGAGGAAGGGGCAGAGAGAAGTCTGTCCCCGGTTTTTTGAGGCCCCGTTCTGGGGCAGGGGGGCCAGCGCTGCTGAAGTCTTCAGAGATCTGTGTGTGTGTGTGGGGGGGGGTTGGGTGGGGGGAGGAGGGCGAACTATTGACCTTGCGTTGAGCTTGCGTTTGGGGAGGGGCAGGCACCTCTCTGAGAGGCGGGGGGGGGGGGGGATCTGCCCCCGAACTGGCAAACCCCCCACAAACAGTGGAGAGGAGGAGGAGGGCTACCCAGAACAAAGACCCTGTAGCCAGAGAAGCAGCTCTGACCGACACACTGGTGTTAGCCGCTAGGAGAGTTAGCACCAGTGATGACGCAGTACTGGGTGCAGTATTGATGTCACACACACACACACACACACGCTCCTAATCTGCACATGCAGATACACATAGACCCTGTTTGTCGTCACGGCGATGTGCAGACTGGCAGACGTCTGGCCTGGAGTTGGACAGCAGACAGGCGGTGTGCGCGGAGCCAGCACACCGCCGCAACCATCGCCATGGTAGCAAACTACGAGAAGAAGGAGATAGCTTAGCAACATGGTTGTTCACTGTTATTCATGTTTGGTTGCAGAATAAAAAGGATCTTTTGAAGATTTCACAATTCTACTGTATTGTTTTTTCCCCCCCAACAGATATAAACACCATTCACCTAACACTCCACAAAGTAACAAGATAACGGCCGTATTACATCTTATAAACTCCATTTTTTCATTTAACAAAAGGTTTTGGCCCAAGTAACTTGCAAATAGTGCATGTAGAAAGTAGAGGAGAAAAGCAGGCATCAGCAGAGTGTATTTCTGACAGTATTTTGTAGTCAGACTCTAGGAACAGTCTGTATTTACCAGGCAGAGCTCAGAGTAAAAACAAGGTTAGAACTGGTCTGCTACCAGAACATCCACACTCTGTTAAAGTAATCTGGTTTAAAAGTCTAATTATGTTCCAGAATGTCCCAGATGGATTCCCAGAGGCCTGTAGATCAGCTCTATACAGAACCTAAACCCTTAAAGACCAGGAAAACACCCACAATTCACCTCTCCTACCTGTCTCCTCTCTCCTACCTGTCAGTCTCCTCTCTCCTACCTGTCTGTCTCCTCTCTCCTACCTGTCTGTCTCCTCTCTCCTTCCTGTCTGTCTCTCTCTTCTACCTGTCTGTCTCCTCTCTTCTACCTGTCTGTCTCCTCTCTCCTCCCTGTCTGTCTCCTCTCTCCTTCCTGTCTGCTCTCTCCTACCTGTCTCTCTCCTCTCTCCTACCTGTCTGTCTCCTCTCTCCTACCTGTCTCCTCTCTACCTGTCTCTCTCCTCTCTCCTACCTGTCTCTCCTACCTGTCTGTCTTCTCTCTCCTACCTGTCTCTCTCCTCTCTTCTTTCATCTTTCTCGTTAATGAGGTGAACTCTCTGAGCTGATGAACCCACACTGATTACAGACACTCACACATCCCACTCACATTATTCACGCACACTCACACAAACACTCACAACTCGCAACCCAACTGCGTTTAGGTTGAAGTGTTTATTCAACATCACCACCACTCAGGCAGGAGACAAGATGTTCTGAGGAAACATCCGGAATGTTCCAGAACCTGAACACCCTTGAGCTGAGAACTGGAATTGAGCAGGAATGGAAAAAAGAAAGGTCGCTACGTTTGTGTAATGGTGTGAGTGTGTGCGTGTGAGTATCTTAGTATGTGTGTCTGTTTGAGTGTGTGTGTGTGCGTGTGTGTGTGTGTGTCTTAGATGTTGGGCACCAGTCTCTGGGTGGTGAAGAGCAGCTCCGTGATGTCTGAAGGTTTGAGCAGTCTGGTGGACAGAACCAGGACCTGAGGAGGGGGAGGGAGGAGGAGGAGGAGGAGGAGGAGGAGGGGGGGGAGGAGGGAGGAGGAGGAGGAGGAGGGGGAGGAGAGGGGGGGGGGTGGACAGGAGGGGGGAGGGGAGGAGGGGGGAGGGAGGAGGAGAGGGAGGAGGAGGGGGAGGGGGGGAGGAGGAGGAGGGGGGAGGAGGGGAGAGAAGAGGGAGGGGGGGAGGAGGAGAGGAGGAGGGGGGAGGAAGGGGGGGGGGGGAGAGGGGAGGAGGGGGGGGGGGGGTGGACAGGAGGGGGGGGGGGGGGGGGAAGGTCGGCAGGGTTATCCCACGATGCCACACTGCTAAACACCATTCACCTACCTCCCACACACTCATGCGAAGGAGCTCTTAACCCAGTGAATTCATCCATAATCAGCACCATATTCAAAAAACACACATTCATATTGTGTAACTGCCAGTAAACTGTATTCATGTCTTTATCAGAGAGTAGCCGAGCCAAGCAATCAGGCTCTCTGCAGAAACTGGGTCAGCATTCGGCTGCGATAACAATAATGCGGCAAATATATTGCATGTTGGTCACTGTTTCCATCAGATAGGTAGCAGCTGACCACGCCCCCTATGAGCACCTGATCACCCCTCCTGCCCCCTTCCTGCCCCCTTCCTGCCCCCTTCCTGCCCCCTTCCTCCACCCCTCACCCTCACCTGTGTTCCCGGCTTGTGGGCGGCGACCACTTCCCGGACGAGGCGGAGCTCTGAGGGTGTGACTCCGCCACCAGGAAGAGGAGGAGTAAGGCGTGGTCACTGGGGTGCGGCCGGCTCACCTTGAAGGGGGGGGGTGGGGGTGGGGGTGAGGTGAGGGGGGGGGCACAAACGTCGTCATCGAACAGAATAAGCATGTTAGCTGCAAACTAAACTCCTTTCTGGCTCTGATAACCCTCTCTCTCTCTCTCTACCCTTCCCCCCCTCGCTCTCCTTCCCCCACTCTCTCTCTCTCCTTCCCCCTCCTCTCTCCCTCTCTCTCTCCTTCCTCTCTCTCTGTCTGTCTGTCTCACTCTAACATGCTTCCATCACCCCCTTCTCTCATCTCTCCATCTCACTGAGCTGGTGAACAGCATGATACAAGTACACACACATACACACACACACACACACATACATACACACATACACACATACACACACAACAAACACACACACACACACAAACAACTCATGCTAAGACCGACACAGAAGCATTTGAACATGAGGATGAGTCAGGCTGGAGACCCCCGCTGTGCCTGATTGGTCGCTCCACCACCACCGGTGCGCGTTATAGGCCGAGGCGGGCCGGTGGTGAATACCAATGACAAGATGAGAACGGCGGAGGGGGGGGTGGCCAAAGGCCACGTGAAGCCGGCCGGGGGGGCGGGGCTTTGTGCGGCGGGCCGGACTCAACATGTGTCTGTCACGTTGCAGATGCGTGCTACACGGTGTTGGGGGTGCGGCTGCGAACACACACGTCGGAGCGTCTGAACACGTGTGTGCTCCAGCGTTGAGGCGTCGGCGAATCAGAATCAGAATGGGGGTTTATTCGCTATGCAAGATTAACAAACATAGAATTCACCGTGGCAGAAATGAGCAAACACAGAACATATATGTAGCATAATAAGGCGCTCAAACCCAGGAGTGTAGCGTGTCAATTGGTGTGTGTGTGTGTGCTTGCGGCTTTGGGAGGGAACGTTCGTGAATGTGTGTGAGGTGAGTGTGTGTGTGTGTGTGGTTGCGAGCCCCACGTCAGTGTGCTTGAACACCTGTGTGTGTGTGTGTGTGTGTGTGTGTGTGGTTGCGAGCCCCCACGTCAGGTGTGCTTGAACACCTGTGTGTGTGTGTGTGTGTGTGTGTGTACATGACAGTAACTCAGACCTGTTTCAGACATGTGAGAGGTCGTTCGCATTTACATTTATCAGAAGCTTTTTTCCAAAGCGACTTACAGTAAGTACAGGGACATTCCCCCCCCTGAGGCAAGTAGGGTGAAGTGCCTTGCCCAAGGACACAACAACACATAGCCACAGCCGGGGATCGATCTCACAACCTTCCGATCATGAGGCCAACGCCTTAACCCGCTGAGCCATCTGACCCCCCCCACACATACTGTATGTCTTGTGTGTGAGGGATCGTCGGTGCCATCTGTGCGTGATATGATGTGTGTGTGAGATGCAGTGCTGTGTGTTGGCGAGAGAAAAAAGATGTTTGTGATGTGTGTGTGTGTGTGTGTGTGTGTGTGAGAGACGGTGACAGACGTGGTGTGTGTGTAACGTATGTCAACTCCCAACCCCAGTAGTAAGTGTGTTTGTGAGCGTGGGCTGGCATGCATTACAACCACTGTTAAATTCACAGCCAAAACAAACCGCAATCTGTTTGTAATGACACACATTAAATATGTCTTCCATTTACATTCAGTCATTTAGCAGACGCTCTTATCCAGAGCGACTTACAGTAAGTACAGGGACGTTCCCCCCTGAGGCAAGTAGGGTGAAGTGCCTTGCCCAAGGACGCAACATCATGTAGCCACAGGTGGAAATCGAACTCGCACCCTTCCAATCACTAGCCCAACGCCTTAACCGCTGAGCCACCTGACTCCAATAATCTCTAGTCTTGTGCCTCTCTCATTAAAGATCTTAATAGTGAATCCAGGTCATAGTTCTCTGTCTACATTTGAACAGAAATGGAAATTGTATGCGTCTTTCATGTCTTATTGGATGAACACTGGCCACAGTGGGCGGGAGTCACTGGAATCACCAGCTTGATGGAGGCAGGTAGAGGATGGACAGAGAGACAGAGACAGAGAGAGGGAGGAGGGAGGCAGAGAGAGAGAGAGAGAGAGAGGCAGAGAGAGGAGAGAGGCAGAGAGGCAGAGAGAGAGAGAGAGAGAGAGATGGAGGGTGAGAGAGGAGGAGAAAGGGAAGGTGAGAGAAAAATGAGAAGGAGGGATAAGGACCGAGGAGAGAGAGAGAGAGAGAGAGGGATGAGGAGGGAGGGAGAGTGGACGGACAGAGAGATATTGTTCTCCGAGCAGAAATGGGCCACATTACATAAGCAGTCTACAGTCTAATTTTGGGTTTAATCAAGCCCAGATGTGTATGTCTCAGCGATTCAGTCTGTGAGTGTGGGAGTGCATCTATAGTTGTGTGTGTCTGTGTGTGTCTGTGTGTGTATATGTGTGTGGTGCGTATATACTGTATGTGTGTGGTGCATATATGTGTGTGGTGTGTGTGTATATGTGTATAGTGTGTATATGTGTGTGTGTGATGTGTGTATCTGTGTGTGGTGTGTGTGTATATGTGTGTGGTGTGTATATGCATGTCTGTGTGGTATGTGTGTACATGTGTGTGGCACACCAAGGTGCACACCAAGGTGTGTGTGTGTGTGTGAGGTGTGTGTACATGTGTGTGGCACACCAAGGTGTGTGTGTGTGTGTGTGAGGTGTGGGTACATGTGTGTGGCACACCAAGGTGTGTGTGTGTACATGTGTGTGGCACACCAAGGTGTGCGTGTGTGGTGTGTGTGTGTGGTGTGTGTACATGTGTGTGGCACACCAGGGTGTGTGTGTGTGTGTGTGGTGTGTGTACATCTGTGTGGCACACCAAGGTGTGTGTGTGTGGTGTGGGTACATGTGTGTGGCACACCAAGGTGTGTGTGTGTGTGGTATGTGTGTGTGGTGTGTGTACATGTGTGTGGCACACCAGGGTGTGTGTGTGTGTGTGTGTGTGTGGTGTGTGTACATCTGTGTGGCACACCAAGGTGTGTGTGTGTGTGTGTACATGTGTGTACCACACCAAGGTGTGTGTGTGTGGTGTGTACATGTGTGTATCACACCGAGGTGTGTGTGTGTCTCACCTTCATGAACATGCTGAAGCCGGTCTTCAGCAGGTCAGTCAGGCCCCTGACAGGTGCTCCACATCAGGGCTCTCTGGGCGGTCTGGGTGGAGAACCAGCTCCAGAACCTGCCTCAGCAGGGGGCGGTAGGACGCCTGGACACACACACACACACACACTTTGGTGAGGTAAAGTTGGTGTGTTGGAGCGTGAGTGTGGGTGCATCTCAGCAGCACAATTAAACAATAGCTCGGTTGGACGCACTACACAGACACACACACACACACACAGAGATACACACACACTATTGACCTGGTCGTACAGAGGACAGAAATATCAGTGCAGTCCGCCAGCCTGCAGAGTAAAGTTGATCGGGGGTTGATGATGAAAAGGGAGCGACACTAGAAGGTTTGAAGGCTAAGAGGTGTGTGAGTGTGTGTGTGAGAGTGTGTGAGTGTGTGTGTGAGAGTGTGTGAGTGTGTGTGTGAGAGTGTGTGAGTGTGTGTGTGAGAGTGTGTGTGTGTGTGTGTGATGAATTACATAAGGTCATGCAGTGTCCCAGAGCTGTATTCCTGGAATTGTGCATCACTGTGATCGTTGATGATGGATCATCTCTGCGTCTCTCTCTCTTTATCGCTCTCTCTCTCTTTCCATCTCTCACACAGCCCCCCACCCCAATCACCTACCACACGCCACACACACACACACATCCAGAGTGAGAAAAAGACAGGGAGAGATAAATATAGAGGGGTGAAAGACATAGAGAAAAAGAGAGAGAGACAGTTACAGAAAGAGAGAGAGAGAGTAAAAGAAAGAGAGAGGGAGAAAGGGGGAGAAGCAGAGTGGCAGAAAGAGAGAGGGAGAAAGGGAGAGAGAGAAAGAGAGAGGGAGAAAGGGGGAGAAGCAGAGTGGCAGAAAGAGAGAGGGAGAAAGGGAGAAAAGCAGAGTGGCAGAAAGAGAGAGGAGAAAGGGGGAGAAGCAGAGTGGCAGAAAGAGAGAGGGAGAAAGGGAGAGAAGCAGAGTGGCAGAAAGAGAGAGGGAGAAAGGGAGAGAAGCAGAGTGGCAGAAAGAGAGAGGGAGAAAGGGAGAGAGAGAAAGAGAGAGGGAGAAAGGGAGAGAAACATAGCAGAAAGAGAGAGAGAGAAAGAGAGAGGGAGAAAGAGAGAGGAGAAAGGGAGAGGGAGAAAGAGAGAGGGAGAAAGGGAGAGAGAGAAAGAGAGAGGGAGAAAGAGAGAGGGAGAAAGAGAGAGCGAGAAAGGGCACACTCATTGTTCCTGGGTAGATGGAAGTGGTGAGAGTTTATTCTTGTGTGACATGCACCTTAGCTCAGGGTCATTGTGTTTTTAACACTGCTCTGAATATAGTCTGTGTGCGTGTGTGTGTGTGTGTGTGTGTGTGTGTGTACACAGGAAGTCAGGGCTGTGTGTGGTTAGTGTTGTTACAATCTAGGGAGAAAGAACATTGACGTCTGGAGGCTGAGGGTCAAACAACAGTAAAATAACTGTAAGTGTGTGAATGGGGGGGGGTGTGTGTTTGTGTGTGTGTAAGTGTGTGTGTGTGTGTGTGGGGGGGTATGTGTGTGTGAGGGGGTGGGTGTGTGTGTGTGTGTGTGAGGGAGGGAGGGGGTGTAGGTGTGTGTGTGTGGGGGGGGTGTATGTGTGTGTGAGGGGGTGGGTGTGTGTGTGTGTGTGTGTGAGGGAGGGAGGGGGTGTAGGTGTGTGTGTGTGAAGAGGGTGGGTGTGTGTGAGTGTGTGTGTGAGGGTGTGTGTGTGACAGGCTGACCTGGTGCATGCCGTCGCTGGCTGTGTAAAGGGAGCGTAGCTGCTTCAGGTGGTCCCTGGTGAGGGCCAGGCCTCTCAGAATATCGAACATCCTCTCCACCACGCCATGGGCCACGTCCATGGTCAGCTCCCCAGGACCAGCACACCCTGAGGGGGGAGAGAGGTCAGAGAAACTCCCTGGATGCTCTGGAAGATGAGTCATGTGGCCCAGCTTTTCACTATTCACATGACTTGATGGGTTCCTGGACAGGAGTTATACTTATACAGTGTTGGGCAGTAACGTCACTACAAGTAGCGGCGTTACTAGTTTAACTACATTTCTCAGTAGCGTAGGTGGTAGCGTCGCTGTTTTCTGAATCAAATAGCTTTTAAGTAGCTTAGCTCTTTTATTAACCAAGTAGTGTGGTAGCGTCCACATAAGCTACATTTTTATAAAATCTCTGAAGCTCAGCGCAGCGGAGCTTTCTGCTGCGGTCTGAAGTAAAAGGAGGAGTCAGTGACGCTACCGCCATAAAAGGCCATGTAGGTGGAGCCGACAGAAGCACTTCCGTATGACGGTGACATCACGGACCAATCCATGGGCTGCAACGTCTCTGATGCAGGGGAATACAGACAATCTAGCTTGCTTGAGTGAGTTACGTTACTTGGTGGAAAGATGCAGAGGGTGAGGAGGACGTTGAGTTAGTTGCACATTGTCTTTAATGGCATAGTTCAAAATAAACATAATAGAGCAGTTTAGAGCAGATTTTTGTGTTCTGGTTTTGGAGCTGTGAGAGCACAGTTTAATAGTTTAATAAACAATTGAATGCAACATTTTTGCCTGCTTATTTGTCTGATTGACAGTTTTATTGATCACTGAGATAGCTTTGTCTTGGGTTGAAGTTGTTCCAATAAAAAGTTGTTCCATAAAAAAAGCTTTGATGTAGTTAAACTACTTTTGCCATGTTGCTGTAGCTTAGCTTGCTACATTTCTCAGGGGGGTAGCTTCGGTGTAGTGAAGCTACATTTCATGCAGAGTAACTGGTAGCTTAGCTCACTACACTTTCCAAGTAGCTTGCCCAACACTGTACTTATATCATATCATATAGGTTAACAACTCCAAACCAGGACAAGAACCAGAACCAGGACCAGGACCAGAACCAGGACCAGAACCAGGACCAGAACCAGTACCAGAACCAGGACCATAATCAAAACCAGGACCAGTATAAAACCAGGACCAGAATCAAAACCAGAACCAGGACCAGAACCAGGACCATCATCAAAACCAGGACCAGGACCAGAACCAGGACCATAATCAGAACCAGGACCAGAATCAAAACAAGGACCAGAATCAAAACCAGAACCAGAACCAGGATCAGAACCAGAACCAAGATCAGGACCACTGATCTGACTCTTGCGTGTTTGTATGAATGAAATGATGAACGAATGCAGTAAGTGAGAAGGTGTGTCACCATGGTTACAGGTGAAGGAGGTGAGTGTGTTGTGTGTAGCTCTCTAACAGCAGGACTGTGGAGAACCAGACAACAGCAAAGAGACCTCCAGCACTACACTCACTGAGTCTGCTGCTGTCTGACGAGGGAGGGAGGGAGGGAGGGAGGGAGAGTGAGAGAGAGTGAGAGAGGGAGGGAGGGAGGGATAGAGAGTGTGAGAGAGAGAGACAGACAGACAGAGAAAGAGAGAGTGAGAAGGGAGAGAGAGAGAGAGACAAAGAGAGAGAAAGAGAGAGAGACAGAGAGAAAGAAAGAGAGAGAGTGAGAGAGGGGAGAGAGAGAGAGAGGAGGGTGTGAGAGGCGGGAGAAAAGGGGGGGGGGGGATTAAACGAGAGCGACGGAGTAACGAGCTTCATTAAGCGGCTAAACGATCTCCAAAGGACAGGAAGTGAGCGCTTCAGAAGAGGAGAGAGAGGGAGAGAACGAGAGAGGGAGAGAGGCGGAGATGAAACGTGTTCCGGCAGGTTCCGGGAGCATGCGTAGGTTGTGACGCTGCAGCACAGCCGTGTCGCCACCAGCAGCAGGCTACCAGAGCGTTCTATGAGTACACATGCTAATACTTCACAAGCTGGCGTTAACTGCTTCCCTGAAACCCCCTCGAGAACACACTAGCAGAGCGTGGTTAACGGCACCCCCCCCCACAAACACACCCCACCCCCACACACACACCCCCCCCCCCCCCCCACACACACACACCCCACACACACACACACCCCACACGCACCCCCCCACCCCCCACCCACCCCCCCCACAAACACACCCCACCCCCACCCCCACACACACACACACACCCCACACACACCCCACCCCCACCCCCACACACACACACACACCCCACACACACCCCACCCCCACACACACCCCACCCCCACACACACACCCCACACACACCCCACACACACACACACCCCACACGCACCCCCCCACCCCCCACCCACCCCCCCCACAAACACCCCCCCCCACACACACCCCACCCCCCCCCCCCCCAGGAATGTGAGAGGTCCACGGGAGCTATAAATACCTGGTGTCTGGTCACATGACCACTGGGCTATTCTCATGGGGAGGATAATCGGAGTTTTTTTTTTTATCAACTCCTGTTTAATCCCCTGGAGGAATGCATCAGAGCACAGGAAGCTCTCTCTCTCTCTGGCCGCCCGCCCCCCCCCACACACCTCTCCTCCTCTACTCCACCCTCCACCTAGGGTATGGGTATATGGGTATGGGAGTAAGCAGAAAGGTAGAAGTAGGGTATATATATATATATTGTATCCCAGCACTCTATATTGATCCCAGCCTTTACCCCTTGAGTGCATTTACTCACTTATTTTGCCCCCATTCCTTATCCCTGTGTGCACTATTCTACTCTTTTACCTCACAACTCTTACCCCTGTGTGCTTTGACGAGACTGTGTGCCGTTGTTGCTAAAGAGTTTCCCCTCGGGGAATTAATAAAGTATTCTGAATCTGAATATGGAGACAATTAAACAATTAAACAGGGAGGAAGGATTGCAGGTCGGTGTGTACGATAGCAGGACGATAGCAGTGGTGAACCCCCCCCCCCCACCCCGCACACACACCTTTTACCTGCACATGGCACAGGATGCACTTCGGCAAATTGCATTTGACAATTTTAGCGGATTATTTTAGTGGATTTTTTAGTGGATTATTTTAGTGGCATATTTATTGGGACCAGCAGTGTGTTTATATTATTGTATTGTTAACTCTGTTTGTCTGTATTGTCGTCCGCTTTTTTTTTTTTTAAACGTCATGAGCTGTTTGACGACTGATTTCCCCCCAGAGGGGACGATAAAGGTTTCGATCCATATCAACAACAATCCTCTTCCTCCAGGCTCAGCGCCAACATGAACAGATTACGGCGCTCATCGCTAGCTCCGCCGCGCCACGCCCCCCGCACTGGACCCAGCCTCTTAAAGGCTCGTAAGAGAGGTTCAAACAATTTCCTCAAACACAAAGAGCCGCATGAGAACCCGAATCTGCTGAGCCGATAATCTGTAATCCAGGAACACAAGACCTCTTGATCTGGGCATCTTCTGGAGAACTGTTCTCTTCCGAGCTTCTACACACGCACGCACGCACACACGCACACACACACACACACACACACACACACACACACACACACACACACACACCATCCTCCATAATTAGAGCTGCTTTTAGTTTGGCTGAATCTTTACCTTCGAAACACACCCTGAAATAATCCAGTTTCTGATGGTAGGGTGTAGCCACATGTCACATGCTCTCACACACACACACATACTTGCAACCTTCCACATGTGTGACGTACATGTGTATGTACCCACACGTGCGTGGTTAAACCGTTGAGTAACGTATGCATGTAAGCATGGGAACACAAGCTGGTGGCCGTCAGGTGGGAGGTAAGAGCATTCCTGCCTGTCCTCCAACCCTGACCCACCTCCCTGCCTCCCTGCCTCCCCGCCTCCCTGCCTCCCCACCTCCCCGCCTCCCTGCCTCCCTGCCTCCCCACCTCCCCGCCTCCCTGCCTCCCCACCTCCCCGCCTCCCTGCCTCCCCGCCTCCCTGCCTCCCTGCCTCCCCGCCTCCCCGTCTCCCTGCCTCCATGTCTCCCCGTCTCCCCGCCTCCCTGCCTCCCCGCCTCCCTGCCTCCCTGCCCTGTGTAGCTGTGTGTGTGTGTCTATTCATGCTGATGGCCATGTAGCTGTGGTGTGTGTGTGTGTCTATTCATGCTGATGGTCCTGTAGCTGTGGTGTGTGTGTGTCTATTCATGCTGATGGTCCTGTAGCTGTGCTTTGTGTGTGTGTATTCATGCTGATGGTCCTGTAACTGTGCTGTGTGTGTGTGAGTGTATTCATGCTGATGGTCCTGTAGCTGTGGTGTGTGTGTGTTTGTGTGTGTGTGTATTCATGCTGATGGCCATGGAGCTGTGCTGTGTGTGTATTCATGTTGATGGTCCTGTAGCTGTGCTGTGTGTGTGTCTATTCATGCTGATGGTCCTGTAACTGTGCTGTGTGTGTGTGAGTGTATTCATGCTGATGGTCCTGTAGCTGTGGTGTGTGTGTGTGTATTCATGCTGATGGCCATGGAGCTGTGCTGTGTGTGTATTCATGTTGATGGTCCTGTAGCTGTGCTGTGTGTGTGTCTATTCATGCTGATGGTCCTGTAGCTGTGCTGTGTGTGTGTGTGTGCGTGTATTCATGCTGATGGTCCTGTAGCTGTGGTGTGTGTGTGTGAGTGTGAGTGTGTGTATTCATGCTGATGGTCCTGTAGCTGTGCTGTGTGTGTGTGTGTGTGTGTGCGTGTATTCATGCTGATGGTCCTGTAGCTGTGGTGTGTGTGTGAGTGTGAGTGTGTGTATTCATGCTGATGGTCCTGTAGCTGTGCTGTGTGTGTGTGAGTGTGTGTGTATTCATGCTGCTGGTGTTCTTGGTGGGGCGCAGGGCTAGCAGCCCCCCCCAGCCTGGCTCTGCCACATTGTTCCCATCACCATGGCACCTGCACATGCTCCCTCCTGAAGATGTTCACATGGCAACCGTGTGGGTTCATGGAGGCTGCTGAGGCTGACTAGAAGGAAGACTACTGCCAGCTGTGTGTGAGAGAGAGGGGGGGGGGGGAGTGTGTGTGTGGGGGGGGGGGGTGAGAGAGTGTGTGTGTGTGTGAGAGAGGGTGTGTGTGTGTGTGTGTGTGAGAGTGTGGGTGTGTGTGGGGGGGGGGGTGAGAGAGTGTGGGGGGGTGAGAGAGTGTGGGTGTGTGTGTGTGAGAGAGAGGGGGGGGGGAGTGTGGGGGGGGTGAGAGTGTGGGGGGGTGAGAGAGTGTGGGCGTGTGTGTGTGAGAGAGAGGGGGGAGGAGTGTGGGGGGGTGTGTGTGTGTGTGTGTGTGTGTGTGTGTGTGAGAGTGTGGGTGTGGGGGGGTGGGTGAGAGAGTGTGGGGGGGGTGAGAGTGTGGGTGTGTGTGAGAGTGTGGGTGTGTGTGAGAGAGTGTGGGTGTGTGTGAGTGTGTGTGTGAGAGAGTGTGGGTGTGTGCATGAGTGTGCATGAGTGTGTGTGTGTGTGTGTGTATGAGAGAGCGTGTGTATAAGAGAGTGTATGTCTATTTGAGAGTGCATGTATGACTGTGTATGTGTGTAAGTATGCTTTGTAAAGGAGTTGAGCTTGAAGGTTATTCAGACGTGAAAACATTCTGAGGATTATTGTTGTCTAGGGACGCCTGTGAGATTTACATCATGGGGTAGGATGATGTTACACAATAGATGACGGCTGTAGTCGAAGAATCACTGCTCATTCATGGAGTCTGGTCAGAACCAGGACTGAAAACCTTGCTGTTAGATACTGCTTTGTATCTCATTTATGGGCCACATAACTCCACTCATTAGCCCTCTGATTGGCCAGACACCTCTCCTCAGCCCTCTGATTGGCCAGACACCTCTCCTCAGCCCTCTGATTGGCCAGACACCACTCCTCAGCCCTCTGATTGGCCAGACACCACTCATCAGCACTATGATTGGCCAGACACCTCTCCTCAGCCCTCTGATTGGCCAGACACCACTCCTCAGCCCTCCGATTGGCCAGACATCACTCCTCAGCCCTCTGATTGGCCAGACACCACTCCTCAGCCCTCTGATTGGCCAGACACCACTCCTCAGCCCTCTGATTGGCCAGACATCACTCCTCAGCCCTCTGATTGGCCAGACACCACTCCTCAGCCCTCTGATTGGCCAGACATCACTCCTCAGCCCTCTGATTGGCCAGACACCACTCCTCAGGTTCAACAGAACATTAATGGACTTGGTCACGGGCTGATCAAGCATAGGATGAAGGGTGAATGAGAGGGGCTGCTTTAGCACTTTTACAAGGTTGGGGGGCGGAAGGAGGGGGGGGGGTTGTTGTTCAGAGCTGCACTCTCTCTCTTTCTCTCAGACTCTCTCTCTTTCTCAGACTCTCTCTTTCTCAGACTCTCTCTCTTTCTCAGACTCTCTCTCTCTCAGACTCTCTCTCTCTCAGACTCTCTCTCTTCTCAGACTCTCTCTTCTCTCTCTCAGACTCTCTCTCTCTAAGGACTCTTTTTCTCAGACTCTCTCTTTCTCAGACTCTCTCATTCTCTCTCTCTCAGACTCTCTCTCTCTAAGACTCTTTTTCTCAGACTCTCTCCCTCTCTTATTTCAAACTCTCTCTCTCTCATTCTCAGACTCTCTCCCTCTCTTTTCAAACTCTCTCTCTCTCATTCTCAGACTCTCTCTCCACTTCAGTCCCTCTCTCAGGCACACACTTTCCTCCTCTCTTTCTCCCTGACACACACTCAGTCTCTCTTTATCTCACACACACACACACACACACACACACACACACACACACACACACCCACTCCTCTCTCACACACTTTCCTTCTCTCTTTCTCCCTGACACACACTCAGTCTCTCTTTATCTCACACACACACACACACACACACACACACACACACACACACACACTCCTCTCTCACACACTTTCCCCCCTCTTCCTTACACAAACGCCTTTCTTAAACGCACTTAACGACTTAACGAGGTTTTTATTTTTACACTGAGACAAACAAAGACATCTTTTCACCGAGGACTCATTTGACCCTCCTTGTAACTAATAGGTGATAGACCTTTGATTGAGATGCCCTGCAGCTGTAATGACCTCAACCTGTAAATGATTTATGACTAAGTTACAGCTAAATTAATACATCGATTTAATTGATTTGTGATATGTGTAACAGATATAATACAGCTGTTAATGAGTAGGACATCTACAGGGCAGAGAACAACTATTTTCGAGCCCTTTATAGTCTGACATTCCAGTCCAGCTCTGTCGTTTGAAAAAACGGCGATTTTGTATTGGTCCATTTTATTTCAATTTTTTTTGCATCAGCTTCTCAACCGCAACCTCTACCTCGAGCAGAATAAAGAGAATCAAAAGATTTCTTTCCCTTAAATGGACTAATTTTCTCCTTGAATTATGAAAGTGATGTCTAGGTAACAGGCTGTACTCTGTACCCCACCGCGGTAATGCCCCCTAAACCCTTCCACGTGGCTCGACTAGTCTCGGCTATTAGAGCTCATTATAGCCTCATAAAGGATCTCATTTGTGGGATTACTTCATAGACAATGAAATTTTTATCGTTCAGAATTATGGAAAAAAATAATATCAGAGCAGGAACGGTGTGATGAGAGGCGCGCGCACGACTTATTCGGTTGGTTTATCCTCTCTCTCTGTCTCTCTTTCTCTGTCTCTCTCCTCTCTCTCTCTCTCTCTCTCTCTCTATCTCTCTCCCTCTCTACCTCTCACTCTCTCCCTCTCTCTCTCTCTCTCTCTCTCTCTCTCCCTCTCTCTCTCTCCCTCCTCTCTCTCTATCTCTATCTATCTCTCTCTCTCTCTCTCTCCTCTCTATCTCTCTCTCTCTCTCTCTCTCTCTCTCTCTCTCTCTCTCCTCTCTCTCTCTCTCTCTCTCTCTCTCTCTCTCTCTCTCTCTCTCTCTCTCTGTCTCTCTCTCTTCTCTCTCTCTCTGTCTCTCTTTCTCTCTCTCTCTCTGTCTCTCTGTCTCTCCATCTCTCTCTCTGTCTCTCTCCCTCTGTCTCTCTCTCGGTCTCTCTCTCTCTCTGTCTCTCTGTAAACCATAACACCCCAGTGCGCTTTTCTTGTCATCCGCTGCTCACTTTATTATAGCAATTACAGATGCGCGACAGACGCGTTCCTACTTCTCTCCATTTAGTCCAGTTTAAAGTCCTATTTTTATTTAACCCATACAGACAAATATTTATCATTAATTTGTGGCAAAAAAAGAAAAAAAAGATTACTTTTTTTCTTCTTTGTTTTCATTTTATTTTACTTCCGTTGATATAAAACATGAATGAGTGTTTGCACCTGAAAACGCTCGCCCCATTAAACCTGCTTAACGGGAGCGCGCCGCTCGCGCCCTGCGCTCCGTCCGGAGGCTTGAAGCCTCACCTCTCAGATGAAAGTGGAGGCTGGAGGCCAACGGTGACCCAACAGCCGATCAAACTCCCTAATTATTGTCACAAGACCAAGGATTAACGCATTCTGAATAGCTGCCTGTTTACCCTTGCAGAAACCCACCATAATAAACACTTTCTAATGGAAGCCTAATCACTATCAAATAGCCACCAGACTGGACCCCCAAAAAATCATAGTTCTTTAATTGCTGGAGTTGAAATGCAATTACTTATAGCTACTAAGTTGAGTCCTTACTCACATGCACGATTTGCTGCTTAAATCGCATTTCAGAAGCCATATATTAGTATAGGGCCACTAACGCTGTGTTTGAACAAACAGGCTATAGGACAAATAAAAACATTCATTCATTCATTCACGAATGAATGAATGAACAAATAAAAACATAAATCAAACTAATATTAGGTACTCATAATATGCTCGTTAATTCAGAAATTTGAGTTCAACGAACAAACAGCAAAGGAATTAAGGGCAATTTATTATTACAGATGGACGTCATTTGTCCATAAATAATTGAAGAAAAAGACAATATTCACAGGATTTTTACGATTTTAACTTTTGACTATCTGATATATTTTATAATCTTTCATTAAATATTCGTTGATTTTTCATTATTATTATTTAAATTAATTGCTTTTTAAAACCGGTACAAATGTTGTAGCCCTATTTTATAGGCAAGAAAAGAAGAACAATTAAATTGTACTTTCTTGTGATTATAATAATAATAATTTTACTGAAATAGACTTCTATTGACAACAAAAAAACTAAATGTAGTGATGTTTTGATGCGCCATATAAAAATGTGTTTAATAAACTTTTTTAAAATAGCTTATTGGATACTTTATTGGATGGGGAACGTAGACTGTTCTCCAAACAACATTTAACAGTTGGAGGGGGGGGGGTTCTTGGAGACGTCACGTGGTATATGGGTCAGTTGCAGTTTGGAAGCCCCTTCTTTAAACGGGAGCGCACGTGGGTGACGTTAGGGGCCAGCCCCTCTCCCGGGTCCCCTTTTGTCTCAGCATCCAAACATAAGCACCTTCCCACGTCCCGAGGGGCTTCAGAGAACCGATCTCGCGCGCTCAAGCCACACACAGCCATGTCCAGGTCCTTCTACGTAGACTCTCTGATCATCAAGGACACCGTGCGCCCTGCGCCCCTTAACGAGCACCCGGGACCAGACCTCCTCCTCCCCATCAGCATGCACTCCCCGTGCATGCCCGTCACCGCTCCACCGTGCCCCTCGAGGAAGACAGGGACGTTCTGCGTGTGCCCCATGTGCGTCACGTCCCACCTCCACTCGCCTCGGGGCGGAATCCCGCTGTTGAAGAGCCAGTTTCCCGGCACGGAGGCGCAGTACTGCCAAAGGATAGCGCACCAGCAGTCCCAGATATTGGCGCACCCGGGACACGCGGCCATCTGCACGCCCACCTACAGCATCGCGGATCCCAGAAGGTACCACTGCCTCGCCATAGGTAAGAGCTCGAGCACGCTTTACGGTATTACCAAAGTGCTTCATAAGGATGTTGTTCAGAGTTACCAGAGCTTTATTACGCACAGCCATGGAGCGTTTCACGTGCATTCCACTTGGTGTTTATGCTTTAGAGTGCAGTAATGTCAGCTAAAGTTGTCATCTTAGGTCAGGGGTGGGCAACCCTGGTCCTCGAGGGCCACTGTCCTGAAGGTTTCAGATGTTTCCCTGCTCCAGCACACCTGATTCTAATGAATAGGCTTCCACAGAGCTTGATAACGAACCCTTCAGTAGAATCAAGTGTGCTGGAGCAGGGAAACATCTAGAACCTTCAGGACTGTGGCTCTCGAGGACCAGGGTTGTCCACCCCTGAGATTGAGTGCAGTAATGTCAGCTAAAGTTGTCATCTTAGACTACCGTATTTTTCTATAAACTATAAATCTCTCCAGGTATTAAGTCGTACGCCCGGCCAAACTATGACACAAAAAACGCGATTTATAATCCGAAAAATACGATAACAGGCTACTGTGCGCGTCTCTCCTCAGGCGGCACCGACAGCGGTCTGCACCTGCAGAACGGCAAAAGGATGCGCACCGCCTTCACCAGCACCCAACTGCTGGAGCTGGAGAGGGAGTTCTCATCCAACATGTACCTGTCCCGCCTCAGGAGGATCGAGATCGCCACGTACCTGAACCTGTCCGAGAAACAGGTGAAGATCTGGTTCCAGAACCGGAGGGTCAAGCACAAGAAGGAGGGCAAGGGCGCGCAGAGGAGCGGCGGCGGCGCGCACGGCGGCTGCAAGTGCGCCAGCGGGCACGCGGATTACCCCAGGTCAGAGGATGAGGAATCCCTGGAGGACAAAGAGATCTCACCCATCTGAACCCCCGTCACGAACTTCTGACTCCCTCCCAGGGGCGTCGTTAGCCCTGTTTTAGGGGGCTGAAGCCCCCCCCTAAAATGTTGTTCAGCCCCCCCCCCCAAAAAAAATTATTATTGGGATTTTTGTGATATTTTTATTTTATTTAACTATTGTTTTACACATGGACAAGTTATTTCTAACATGCTACAAGCAGAGAAAAATCACACTCTTTCTGATTGAACCAATCTATGAACTGTCTGAAACAATGGATATCCGCAGGCCCCCAAATGAGTCCCCCAAAAATTGCTGTTCCACATCTTTAGGGGCTTCTTTCAATCCTAGATACGCCCCTGTCTCCTCCACTTCTGCACTTAACTCGCCCGTCCCCCCCCCCCCCCCCCCACCCCCCGGGGGAGCCCGCGAGCTCAAACCCACTTCAGGGTCGTTGGGTTCTACCCCCTCTGTCTGAGGTTCCACAGGGGGCGCGTGGAGGGTTCTCCTTGATTTGTGTGTGCCCGTTTTCCAACGTTGACGGTTTGCAACGAAATACTTTGTAAATATATGTGGAAACAAACCCCGTCACCCTGAGAAACGACACTGAAGAAAAAAAATGCACTGATTTGTAATTCAGCCCTTAGAGTTAAAACTCTTCTGAGGGCACTTACATGTTGGATCTCTACAGTTATGTGAATTTGTTTGTGCATATTATTGTCATGTTAAATATGTATATTTGTATTTATTTTAATAATAAAAAAAGTGAATTGATGTATCAACTAACTTCGTTTGGAAATCATTTCATGGTCACGTATTTTCTCCTTACTTAAAAAAAGAATTGTTATAGAGGGACAGTATACATTAATTGACATTTTACAGATAAAATGTAAATGCACCCACTTATAGCCAAAAGGCTAGTTTCCATTGGTAGTCCCCCAGTATTTGCATAGAGCTCGAGGCACTCAGAGACTATACCACGAGAGCTTCATCTCTGAGAGGTGAGAGTGAAGAAGGAGGAAGAGGAGGAGGAAGAGGGGCTGGTCCTGACACCTGCAGCCTCTGCCTGGGTTAGAAGGGGTCAGTTTTTGGTGACCAGGGGCCTCTCTCTCCAGACCAGGACTCAGACACCATACCACCCTGAATTCAGAATGATCTACAAAATACCTTCCAGCTTTGACATCGATAATATTGTATACTAATAAATAGGATTAAACCTAAAATATCCACGATGGTTACAACAGTACATGATAGGTAAATTGCACGGGCCTATTGGACCTATATGGGACACATTGAAACTTGGTAATCTGGGGGAATAGTATGTTTAATTTGAATATGCCCTTCTTACAACATGCTAGGTAAATTGCACGGGCCTATTGGACCTATGTAAAAACATTGAAACGTGGCCATCTGGGGGAATATTAACTTATGTTTCATTTGAATATGCCATTCTTCCAAGAAGCACAATATGTAAGCTTGTAAGCACAATATGAATGCTCAAGACGAGGATGAATGCAGGTCTCATTTCATAGGCCTACAACCTCTAATTGTTCTAATTGCCATCGACTATTTCATTTTAAGGCTCTCGTTTTAACGGTGTTATTTTATCATGACTGCACTCGAAGGGAATGCCTGGTGATGTTATAGGATATTCTGCTATAGAACTATTATTATTATTATAATCATCATTATTATCACTATTGTTTTATTTGTTATTTTTTATTATTATATTTCTTTTCTATATTTTTTTTACTTTCTTTCACTGTCACAAAGAGTCCAGCACTGCTGCCAATCGTCATTTTATTCTCCCTTTAGAAAAGAGCCTTGTCCAAAAAAAAAGAGTTTAATTGCAGTTTCAGTCTCACGTTAGTTGATTATGCTGCGATTCGTCCAAAAACCCCACAGAATAAGGATATATAGAGGTGGGCAAAAGCGTTGACAGGTTGGATTGTCCTGGCCCGGGACCCCGAGCTTGGGACCCCTCATTTACCCCGGGACCCCCTCCGGTTGGGGGTCTCATAGGGGCTTTGAAGACCCCAACTCCAGGGTTCCTCTGAGAGCGAGAGAACGGTTTAGTCACTGTTTCATTAAGCACTATTTGAACCTTTCAACTTATGTTAAATTGAGTGGGGGGTGGTGGGGGGCATGCTGAAAATGGAGGGATTACGTAGGAGGGGCGATGGGAAATTAGATAACGGTTAATTTAACTTTGGGATCCATTCCTAATTGAGAAGGGAAGCAGGTGAAGTTTTTGGTCCCACAGACCCATTCAGAGGAGGGAATAAATGGTCTCCTTTCACCTCCCGCTGGTGATCATATATTATGAGGGGGAAAACCATCTAATGAATATATATTGAAGGTCCTATTAATCGAATTAGAGTTCAACCCCTTGCAGGTGTGTGTCCCTGAAAGACCATTAAAAAGGATTAACAAAGGAGTTAACTGAAGGTTAGGCAATCTCTTTCAGCCTGACCTCGAACTGTCAGTCCAGGCCAGAAAAAAAACGAAGAAAAAGGTTCATTTCCACAGCATTTCTGGGATATGGAGCTCCGCTATAACATTTTATTCCCATGTACCCCAGGTCTGGATCCTGTCAAGCACTCTTGTATATGCACTACTGTGTATAACCCCCCCCCCCCCCCTCGTACTATATATACCCATCCCACTTTCTTGTACTTGTGTTATTTGTATCAAAATTGTACTTATGTTACTTGTACCTCTATGTTATTTGTATTCATTTTTTATTATTATGTCACATATATTTGCTCAATTCTGCCACAGTGAATTCTATGTTTGTAAATCTTGCATAGCGATTAAACCTCATTCTGATTCTGATTCTTATGGCCAGAGACCATGAACACTGGATCCATCGTTTCCGAAACAAGCGATTAAACGAAATATTTCTGAACTTTTGATGAGAGGAAAGACACCCACTCCAATGCAAAAGGCGAACAAGTCCATGCACTTCCAAAGACGATTGAATCACTATTGGAAAATGTGGCAATTACGCATGACAAAAGACAATTAACACGACTTGCTTTTCAGCCGCTTGCAGCTGGCGTCTCGCGTGAAGCCACGTGGGTGGAAACTGAAGAGTGGGTGACAGGGACCCGGGGCGGGGGCTCTGCGTGACCCTGAAAGACCTCGGCTCTCGATCGTGATTCTGCAACAACGATTTTGTTGACTTGTCTACAAATGTGACAAGGCTTTCCCGTGGCTCCAAAAAGCTTCGAGAACCGGGCAGACCGTCCCGTGCTGTAAAAACGGGCGGTGCGTGAATCCCGGTGTCTAAGGTGAGGAGGCGCGCGCCTTTCAACCCGTGATGAAACTGAGGATTCTGGGCACGCGCCCCATCAATGCTGCCAACTTAATAGAGGCCCCGGCCACCGCACAATATATGCCATGGGGCCTTTGTAAGGCCATTCAATCGAGACCTTTTCTAAAGTGTCAACCACTTTCAAATCGATTCTTTTGTGGAGTTTTAGAGCGTGCCTCTTAAATCATCAACTGCATTTAGTCCCATCTTTAACGACTTGCTGTTTATCGAATTGAATTATAATCCTGTATTAAAGGATTTATTAAAGCTGTAGGTCTATACACTTTGGCCAGCATTCAACAGGGTTAAAATACAGTTTCAACATTTCACAGTCCACAAACTGAAATATCATGCACATATCTGTATTATGTATGTGTGTACGGGCATGTGTGTTTGCGTGCTTTGTTCTAATATACTCTTACATTTATTCACGTTCTTATCATGTAGAACCGTCACGAAAGACAGTTACATATTTACGGTGGGTGATGGAGGCCACGGGGGTGAGGAGAGGAGGAGGGTGGGGGTAAGGAGAAACGGAGGGTACGAGGAGAGGAGGAGGGTGGGGGTGAGGAGGAGGAGGGTGGGGGTGAGGAGAGGAGGAGGGTGGAGGTGAGGAGAGGAGGAGGGTGGGGGTGAGTGAGGAGCTCACTGCACATGCGCAGCGGAAGGGTCGCACCTGGACCTCACAGACAGTGCTGCAGCCTCAATGTTCCGACCTCAGTAGAGGAATATGAATATCATGGATACCTTCGCGTTTCTTTCATCCTCTGTGAGCCGCACAGACACCTTGGCATAGTTAACACGCGAGCTCATGCGAACCAGGTGGTCACCGGTTCAAACCTTGCCAGAACGGGCATGGATGCAATAAAACACCGTCTTGTTCATAATGGATGCCTCGGATATTTTACTATGACGGTGCATGCATCCAGCTGCAGACACCGGATAAACACGACTACAAACCCTCCTGTCATTACAGCTCCGGTCAGGTGCACATATGCCTTAAGGAAGACCTTCTCATCAAGGGGTCTGGGCTATTCTACAGTCTGCTTCCATGCCAGGACCTGATCCTAGGTCAGAATAGTCACTTAAAGAAGACTTGTCATTGCCCATAGAGGCAATTGTTTGAATGTATTCGAAGTTAAAGCAAAAACACTTTAGTCCTCCTCAGCCCGAGCTGGCTGCTTGGCCATGAACTCTGTATTTGCATCTCAGCTCTTTGATCAGGCAAATAAACGCCCCCTCATGGACGGACGTTTTTTCTCTTTCGCGCTAGAACTTTTTCTCCGTTTCTTGTTACATCCTCCCTCCTCCTCTCTCCAGCCCCCTTTCTCCCTCCTCCTCCCCTGTTTCTCTCACTCTACCTCCAAATATTCTATCTTCACATCCTGATTCTCTTCTCCTCTCTCTCTCTCCTCTCCAGTCTCACCCTGTCTTTTCTCTCCCCCTCCCCTCCTCTGTCTCTCTCTCCCCTCCAGCCTCAACCAGTCGTCACTCTTCCTCTCTCCCTCTCCTCCCCTCTCTCTCTCTTTTCTCTACCTCTCTACTTTGGTCTCCTCTCTCTCTCTCCACCCCCCACTCTGTAGAGTTAGAAGGGGGATACACAAAGACTGAAGGTCGCTTTACGACACGAAGCCAAAGCCCCTCCAGTTGAAACGCAAAGGAATGTTGCACAAACAACCCAACTTGAATATGATCCGTCTTCATGTTGACATGACTGCGGAGCGTGTCTGTGCTTCCTGAACGCGCGTCTCCAGGGACGATGCTCTCGGAGAGCTCTGAACTGGGGCCCAACCAACAGGGGTGAGGGGGGGGGGGGAGGAGGAAGAGGAGGAGGAAGAAGCCTCTGGAAGACTAAACTGGGGGGGCAAGCTGCTGCTCTTCACACACACACACTCTCTCACACACTCATTCACACACACTCATAGACACACACACGCACACACGCATGCAAACACACACTCACACACACACGCACGCACGCACGCACACACACACACACACACACACACACACACACACACACACACACACACACACACACACACACACACACACACACACACACACACACACACACACACACACACACACACACACACACACACACACACACACACACAACCACACTCACTCACTCACACACTCACTCACACACCCCCGCAACCTCACAACATACATCAGTTTAGTTGGATGTCAAGCTTTATTAAAAACACACTCGCAGCATTGACGCCGGTGTTAAAATAAGAGGAGGCCGATTTAGAACCTCAACTTTTCCGCGGCACTAAGAAGGGAACTACTTTGTTTGGAGAACAAGGGACGTTGTTCTTTGGAGCTCTTCGGCTCGCTGAACATGTGGAAGTCATTGTGCAGAGAGCGGCTGGGGTTGTGCGTTTGCCTTCGAGGGCGAGGCCGTGGGGAGAGGGGGGGGGGGCACCGCTGGATGATCGGTGGGGTTGGCGAGAACCTCCATCCCCGGGGCTCAACTCCGTAGAACACAGCCGGTAGTCGTGGCTCTGCATCACTGAGAGCCAAGAATGAGGAGACAGATCACCTCCCCCCCCTTTAAGAACTAGTTGACTCAACCAAAAAAACAGACACAACCAAAGGATGTTAACAATCGTCATGTTTTCCCCAAAAATTGCGCAGACGTGTAAGAATGCAGAGTTGTTCTGCAGTCAGAGCGCCATAGGTATGTGATATGACGGTGTTAGAGCGCCCTCTAACGGCCAATATTACGGTGTTCGAGCGCTCTCTAGCGGCCGAAGTCAGTGGGGAATCTGGACTCGGAGGCTCAGTGTACCTCTGCAGAACCTGAAACTTAAAGAACCGCCTTTCCACTTTTAAATACATACTTTAAGTTTTGAAAAAACATGACCCATTTCAAACTTTGCTGGTGTTTTTTATCATTTGTACACAGGCCTTACGCAAATCTTTAAAAGTTGCAACTAATGCTCTCTCTTGTAAGTGGCTTTGGATAAAAGCGTCTGCTAAATAAATAAATGCGAATGTAACTACGCGTAGAAAACCGTTGGGATTTGTCATTGCATCAGCATCTTTGAAATGGTTGTAAGAAAAGCTGCCTCTCACAGTCCGAAACGCATAGAACAGCAGAGAAATCTGACCCATCGTTGCGGTCCTCCGTTCGAAGAAGAAAGGACTCTTATTCTGAAAGGTACCTTCAGCGCAGGGGGGGTGGAGAGGGGAGGGGGGGGGTCATTTCCTGAGAGTTATTTACTTTGAGCCAGATATTTCGTTTCTTTTTTTTTTTGGGGGGGGGGGGGGGGGGGGTTAGGAGGAGGATGGACTGTTGAACTGTAGCATTGAATCAATTTACAGGGTCGCTCCAAACTCCACCAGCGCATTTGGGAGCGCAGCCGCCGACGGACGCACATATGAGGATTTTACCGCAACCGGAGAAGCAGTGACTGCGCAAAGCATAGACCGTAGGCTTGATTCATAACTGGATTTTATTCTATCAAGAGGAACCATTAAAAGGAAATAACATTTTATAAAAGGTAAAGTATTAGATTTAGGAAGATGCTCACATGGGCGATTTTCTTACCATTTTGTAAGTCTCTTTATTTACCCAATGTTTAGAAAATGGCAAACTTTCTCAAGGTGTCGAGAAAATGTTAACGGATCGGAACCATTTAAGATTCTTGTTGGTATTTAATTAATGAGCTGCTTTTTGAGAAGAAAAAAACACCCCAAAACGACAACCTTTTTCTTTTAATTTTTAAATTATTTAAATCTTTTCATTCTTCTAATTATTTTCATTATTTTCATTTTTTAATTAATTAGCTGCTTTTTGAAAGAAAAAAAAACACCCCAAAGCGACAACTTTTTTCTTTTGCTTCTACATTCATCCTTTTTGAATCAGCAGGCACTGGGTGATCCATTAGATACAGTCATATTTTTTTCCAGGGAATTCAGTTTTCTCCCCCTGCAACATATGGGCTCTCTCCTCCGGATCTCTAGCGGGGAGATGTGGCTGACTCGGCGGGATGAAAGCCCCTGGAGGTCGGCCTCACAGCTGGAGCTGTCACCTCCAGGACTGAGGCTCCATTGTGGGGCTCCAGTCTGGTATTAATGGGAAACATATTGGGAAAAGTCGATTTCAACATGTTTTCGTTCCTACTCCGTGGAATTATAAAGGAATACTGTGCAATGGAATAATTCACTGATGGAACTGCCGAATGGAGTGACATGTTTTTTTTTTTTTTTGAAGAGAACAAATCTTTTATAGAACCATTTGAGAACCACAGGAGAACCCACTGGAATACATACATCCCATTAGGGTCGAGGTAGAACATTGTTCAGCTCTTTCTGATCAGGGTTCTACGTGGAACCCAACAACATAGAACCTTTACAGTCAGGCTGATTGTTCTATGGTTGTATGTTCCACTCTTTGGTTTTCTGAGTATGGGGATCTGCAGGGGGTCTTTGTTATACTGGGATGAAACCCACACGCCTCGAAATACCCACTGCCAAGAAACATTAGCTGTGTTTTGATCAGTTACTGTTTTTTATTTTTTATAACTTGAGAAAGGGATCTGTTGTCCCTTTTTATTTTTATTTTTTTATTATTATTATTTTTTTTAATTTATGGGCCTGAAGTGAAAACTTTAAGGCTCCTGCGTCCAGATAGAGGTGACTGGAGATGGCCACTGCTCTATCTTTAGACTAGACTACGTCTTTCTTTGTTACATTCCCATGGAAATCTATTATTCACGTGTGGGATTTAATTTTAACAGTTGGGATCTGTGGAGGACAGTTACCCCCCACCCCACCCCCCAGCTGTTGCGAGTTCAGCTGAAACGGAGCGTTTGGTAGGAGGAGAAAAGAGTTTTAAAAAAATGAACCCCAAAAACCCACTTATTTTTTTATCTCTCTCTCTCTCTCTCTCTCTCTCTCTCTCTCTCTCGAGGACAATGAGTGTGTGTAAACACGTCGAAACGAATTTAGATGTTTGTCACAGGATTCCCACGCAAAATGCTTCTTCCTTGAGTTGCTCTCTTAATTATAGAGTTTCCAGGGGTAATTAACCCTGGGCTGCTATATGCATGAGTGGGCAAGCACAAGCCTCACCTCAGCCTCACCTTAAGCTGGGCCAGGTCCATGAATATGGTTTTCCTAACTCTATTGATAAGTGTATTCATGTCCCAAGACTGTGAGATGGTTATCTTTTGCAGAACTGGGTTTAAAGAATAGTCAATAAAACATGATGTCAATAAAACATCGAGCCTACAATTTGGCAAAGGCCAACAAATACATTTCCAATGGTCTAACTTCTAAATGCAACCCTAAAAACGCTCCATTGAATTTACATGTACTTTTTTTTACATGTATTCATTTAGCAGACGCTTTTATCCAAAGCGACTTACAATAGTTGAACAGGGGGAGATGGAGTCCAGTTGATGGAGTCCAGGATCCCAACATCACAGGACAGATAACACCGAGAATGTCTGTCTGCCAGACCAGACCTAGAGCCAGTTCATGATCTGGGTTGTTTTCGTGGACTTTATAGCACTTTAGATAAAGCCTGCTGTCAAAAGAATGGTAGGCCTAGCTTAATGACTTAAAAACTTATATCTACCAATCTCTGCAAACTATCTGATATAATACTTCAATAGAAAAGTGAGAGATTTCGTGAGATGATAAAAACGTAACGTAAAAAACATATTTAAAATCATATATATTTGACCCAAAAAACGTTATCTCCTACTAATTACAAGGCTTAAATCCAGTTAGGTCACTTAAACGAAGAATAATCACATCCTCTTACGCATCATAATGTAACGGAAAGTTCCCTTCGTTTCGAGAGAGAGACGGAGAGAGAGAAATAGAGGGAGAGAGAAAGAAACAAACAAAGACATAAAGAGAGAGAAAAAAGAGAGAAAGAATAAAGAAAGAAAGAGAGATAGAAATAAACTACGACATAAAAAGAGAGAAAGAATAAAGAAAGAAAGAAAGAGAGAGAGAAAGAAAGAGAGGGAGAGAGAATTAAAGAAAAGAAAGAGAGCGAGTGTCCGGCCTCGGATCAACAGGTGGGCTTTGTCGGCCTCTAGCGGCCTCTAAGCCTGTCCGCTCCGGGAGCCGCGCATCTGGAGGAAAAGGATGTTGGCGCCGCGCGCGCTGATTCAACCGGGGCCAACTGGCCTAAACACTCACAGCTGTTACGTTTCCACAACACCTTGACAAGCCCTCTACTTTATCTATGCGACATGTATCCTGACTTACCTTTCTACCTTAGTTTTTCATTGATGTGTTGACTTTTACAGGGTACAGTGTCTCTATTTGTGGAGTTTTTACCAATTGTTGTGTTGTTGTTTTTTTACTGTGTATAGTGTGTGTCTATTTATTGAAGTAGAAATTAAGTTGGATTGGATTGGATGTGTAGCCTGTTGCTTCGGATATCTATATTTTTTTAACAGCGAAATATACGCAAGTAAATGTGAATACTTGGGTGACATTCCTGCGGTTCTCTTTCACAGTGATCCACGCCCCGGCGGTCATGGCAGGCATGAGGATCCTTCTCCTGGTGGAGGTAGTGCTGTTTGGGGTCCTATCAGGTAAGCCCACCTCCCGAGCCCTTGAAAAAGGGTGTGTGGTGCCCCTTAGTCAGATCTAAAACTTATATCAAACTAACACATTTACATTACATGTAGGCTATTCATTCGGCAGACGCTTTTATCCAAAGCGACTTACAGAGAGCTTTTACAAAAGAGCTTCAGTTACTGAGCATAACACGGGTTCAACTCTCATATTTCCAGTTACTTACGGAGATCCTTCGCCCACCATCGTATCCAACGACAGTGATTTAGTCCTCGAGTTGCATTCGACGTTTAACCTCAGCTGCATCGGGAACAGGAGGGTCGAGTGGGTCGAACCCTTACCGGACAACATGTTTGTCAATACCGGAAACAACACATCCACGCTCTTCATCCACAACGCCTCCGTTGACAACACCGGGTACTACCCCTGTAGATACCGGGAAGAGGAAGACCAAGATGACACCGATGATGATGATCAGGATAACAAGGCAGAGATATACATCTACGTTTCAGGTAAGATCGCCGCAAATCTTGTGTGTTTTGAGATTTTCTGTAAACTCCGCTGCCTTTCCAAGCAAAAGTACACTAACTTGCAACTTTGGTCAAGTTGAAGGTACTGTTGTTTTGGGTACTATCGCTTGAGCTGACATATGGTTGAGTGTTAAAGGCACAGCTGTGTTGTTTTAGAGAAAGTGTGGGACGTTACCAGCAAGAACGTCCTCCAAGTCTAAACACTAAGAACGAACACAAGAATTAAACACTTTGACACTTTGAACATTTTTTATTAGTAGGCCACATTTATGTTCTATGTTTGCTCATTCCTGCCAAAGTAAATTCTATGTTTGCTTATCTTGCATAGCGAATAAACCCCCATTCTGATTCTGACGCAGTTTGTCCTGGGTTTCCCCTCAGAAAGAGCAGTCACTGTTACATAAATAAGAATAAATATTCATTTAGCAGATGCTTCAAGTACAGGGACATTCTTCCTGAGGGAAGTAGGGTGAAGTGCCTTGCCCAAGGACACAATGTCACGTAGCCACAGCCGGGAATCGAACTCACAACCTTTCAATCATGAGCCCAACGCCTTAACCGCTGAGCCACCGGGACTACTCCACTCCTACCATCCAACTGAGGTAGCTGAGGTAGCAGTTCCATCCTCTCTAGACGCTGCGTTGATCCTGTTCCTACGGAACCCTCCCCTCTAGATCCCGACGTTCCCTTCGTGCTCGAGCCGCCCCCGAGCTGGATGATGCCGGCGATGGCGGGCGACACCTTCATCCCGTGCCGCGTATCCAACCCGGCCTACCAGGTCACGCTACGGAGCGTGCCCAGCGAGGAGGAGGTGCATGCCCCGTACGACAGCAGGATGGGGTTTGTGGTGAACCTTCCGGCGGGACGGTACCGGTGTGAGACCGTGGTGAACGGGGTCATCGCCTACAGTGACATCTACAGGGTGGAGGAAAATACTGGTGAGAGTCTTGATTTACAACTCTAGAAATGTCAAGTTCACATTTGCATTTATTCATTTAGCAGACGATTTTATCCAAAGCGACTTACATTAAGTACAAGGACATTCTCCCTGAGGCAAGTTGGGTGAAGTACCCCAAGTTAATAATAATAATAATAATAATACCCCATTTAGCAGACACTTTTATCCAAAGTGACTTACATTAAGTACAAGGACTTTCTCCCTGAGGCGAGTAGGGTGAAGTGCCTTGCCCAAGGACACAACGTCACATAGCTACAGCCAGGGTTCAAACTCACAACCTTCCGATCATGAGGCCAACGCCTTAACCTTTTAGTACCAGGACCATTTTTATATTGTCAGATATATTTATATAGACTCTACATATTTGTATATCTATGTCTGTATATAGTACATATTGTAGATGTAGTCTATGTGTAGAAATATCTAGAACCAGTGTTTTAATAAGGCGAGCATATGTGGCCATTTCCCTGGGGTGGAGGTGGGGCCGGGTGATGTCACTTCCTGGAAGACGGAGGGGTGACATCATGTGACCAGCGCCAAGGGGAGGTGACCTCACCCGGGGCGTGATGTCATCCGCGTCTGGTCCAGGTCGTGGTCGTGGGAGCGTGTTCTGAACGTGTTTGTGGTCTCCAGACAAGGAGGCTTTCCAGGTGGAGGTGGGGGCCAGTGAGGAGGCTGTGAGGCTGGGACAGGCCCTCAACATCACCTGCCTGGCCCCTCTGGGTCCAGCCTTCCGGCAGCAGTGGCTCCACCCCAAGAAACAGGCAAGTGAGCTGGGACGATCTCACCCTGATACCCCCCCTTGAATCTCTCCTCCGTAACCATCCTCAGCAGCAGTGACCTTCGACCCTGCTCCTCAGGGAATCCTGAACCTGCGTGTTTGAGATTTTTGCCCGCACCATCACACAGGATTGAAATGAATGGGCCGTTACCGGGCTTCTGCAGAACTAAATAACGACCTGTTCATTTGAATCAGGTGTGTTGGAGCGGGGAAAAATCTCAAACATGCAGGTCAGGAGTCCCCGAGGAGCAGGGTCGAAGGTCACTGCTGCTGTACAATACAGAGAGCAGGAAGGGAAGGAGGGGAGGAGGAGGAGGAGGAGCAGCTTGTCTGGTAAAAGGGGGAGTAGAAGGAGGTGGGGAGGATGTGTCTGGTAAAGTAGGGAAGTTCAGGAGAGGGAGAGAGAAACAGGGAGGGGGTCGTAATTCCTGTGACCTCTCTGACCCCAGGAAGCGCTGAGCACATCTACATGCCCTCCTTTACATGACCAAAGGAACATGTGTGTTGGTGTGTGTGTGTTGGTACGTGTGTGTGTTTGTGGTGGTGTGCGCAGGAAGGTATGCGAGTATACACATGCATGTGTGTGTCGGTTTAGCTGGTGGTATGTATGTATGTGTGTGTGTGTGTTTGTGTGTGTATATGTGTAACTGTAACATGGTTTTTGCCCTGCAGGCCGTCAGATCCGTGGCGATGAAGGAGATTCTGAGCGACCAGGAGCTCTACATCCTCCATATCCCAGAAGCCACCTCTCAGGACAGCGGAGTCTACGAGTGTGTTGTCGTGGATGAGGACAGTGGGGAGGTCCGTACAGGCAAAGCGGTGATCACCGTCTTCGGTACGCACTACAGCCATCACAAACACACGGAACACAACCCAGGAAAAAAGAATGGAACTGAGAAAATCCAATACGAATAGAAATAAATAGAAAAGTAGAGAAAAAAGAAGCGATAAAACAGAAAACGGAATGATATAGAGTTGAATCGAATGGAGTAAAACTGTCAAATGGAGTTGTCTTCAACTGTGGATGAAGGGTTTGTGGATGTAGGAGTGTGTAGGTGAAGAGAGCGTGTTGATGTAGGAGTGTGCAGATGTAGGAAGGAGTGTGTAAGGTTCTGTTGTCCCAGTGTTAGTCCTGGTTGTCAGTGGAGAACCCATTTAGAACGCTGGCTTCCCCCATCGTCTCCTGGAATCATCAGATGGCTTCAGCAGATGGAGGCCCAGCTTGAACTCCTGTCTCTGGCTAACCACACCATGCTCTGCCTCTCCTGTCCCCTTTGCTCATGCTCTCTCTCTCTCTCTCTCTCTCTCTCTCTCTCTCTCTCTCTCTCTTTCTCTCTGTCTCTCTCTGTCTCTCTCTTTCTCTCTGTCTTTTTCTCTCTCTTTCTCTCTCTGTCTCTGTCTTTCTTTCTCTCTCTGTCTTTTTCTCTCTTTTTCTCTCTCTTTCTCTCTCTGTCTCTGTCTTTCTTTCTCTTTCTTTCTCTCTCTTTCTTTCTCTCTTTCTCTCTGTCTCTGTCTCTCTCTCTACCACTCTCTCTTCCCCCTTCACCCGCACACAGAGGAGAACTCGTTCCTCTCCCTGGAGCATGCTGGGATAGGAGCGGTGGAGTTCGCCAGCCTGCTGGAGGAGTCCGAGTTCACCATCCTGATTCATGCCAGCCCCGCCCCCCAGGTCACATGGTACAAGGATGGCAGCGAGCTGGTGGGAAGCAGCTATGTCCTGACCAAGACCACGCCCCTCCAGGTCTCGCCCCTCCAGGCCACGCCCCTCCAGGGTCACAGGTAGGACACACTGCAGGGCTGGGACACACTACTGATGTGTGTGTATCTGTGTGTTATGGACCTGTCTGTGTGTGTTACGAACCTGTCTGTGTGTTTTATGGACCTGTCTGTGTGTGTTATGGACCTGTCTGTGTGTTATGCACCTGTCTGTGTTTTATAGACCTGTCTGTGTGTGTGATGGACCTGTCTGTGTGTTATGCACCTGTCTGTGTTTTATAGACCTGTCTGTGTGTGTGATGGACCTGTCTGTGTGTTACGAACCTGTCTGTGTTTTATGGACCTGTCTGTGTGTTTTATGGACCTGTCTGTGTGTTTTATGGACCGGTCTGTGTGTGTTTTATGGACCTGTCTGTGTGTATTCCCCAGGTATCAAAGCATACTGACGCTGAGGCAGCCCCTAGCGGCTGACAGTGGGAACTACACCATCATGGCCCGGGCCGGCTCCCACTCAAAACACTTCTCCTTCACGCTGAAGGTCAAAGGTGAGACCTTGTTTTCCATTGAAAGTACAGCAGAAGATCACGAATCAATCTTGCGTCGTTCTAACAGTACTTCAGAACGGTCTCCCGGGGAACGCAACTGTATGTGGGACTGTATGGATGTGTGTGTGTGTGTGTGAATTATCTGCGTGTGTGTGTGATGGTGTCTCACCCAGCTGTCCTCCCATGTGTCCGCAGCGTCTGGCTCCGTGGCGTTCCAGCCCTCCTCCGCCCCCCTCCTCCTGCCCCAGGTGGAGCAGATGCAGGTCCCCCTCCACGCCCCCTTCACCCTCACCTGCCGCGGGGAGGCGGAGCTGGCCTGGGACACGCCCCTCTACCTGCCCCAGCAGACGGAGGAGGACAACAGCGGCCTGTTCGTCACCACGGTGACCGTGGAGGACGCCACGGCCATGCACACGGGCCCCTACACCTGTTTCTATCACCACGGCAACGGCTCGGAGGAAACGCAGAGCAGCATCTATGTCTACGTGCCGGGTAGGAGAACACACACACACACTCTGACACACACACACACTCACACACACACACACACACTCTGACACACACAATCTCTGACACACACACACACTCACACACACGCGCACACACACACACACACACACACACTCTGACACACACACACACTCACACGCACACTCGCACACACTCACATTTTGACACACACACACACACTTTGACACACACACTCACTCACACACACACACTCACACACACACACACACACTTTGACAAACACACTTTGACACACACACACACTTTGACACACACACACACACTTTGACACACACACACTTTGACACACACACTTCATAAGTGCCTGAGTTTCTTCATTGTAATTAATGAAGTCTAATTGCCCCCTCCAGACCCCGAGGTGCCCTTCCTGCCCTCGCTGGTGCCCTTCAGCAACCACGTCCTGGCGGACGACGAGGAGATGGAGATCGGATGCCGCGTGTCCGACCCCGGTGCCAACGTCACCCTGGTGAACACCGACACCCAGCAGGAGGTCCCTTCCTCCTTCGACAGCCGGCGAGGCGCCGTGGGACTGTTCGGCCCGGGGACCTACGTCTGCCGGGCGGTGATCAACGAGGAGGAGCACTACAGCGAGGAGTACATCGTCCACGGGTGGGCCGGGGGCGCGGGGGGGCTGGAGGTGGAGCTCCGGGCCCCCAGGAAGGCGCTGCTGGTGGGGGAGATGCTCACCGTGTCCTGCCTGGCGCGGGGATCCTCCGAGATCCTGGAGGATCATTGGAAGTACCCCGGAAAACAGGTGAGCAGCGGGGGAGGTAGGGGGATACGGGGGGGGAGGGGGCTTGGAGAAGGGAGAGTGGGGAAAAGAAAGGCTGAGTCAGGTGGCTCAGTGGTTAAGGGGCTGGACTCATTATTGGAAGGTTGAGAGTTCAATTCCCGGCTGTGGCTACATGACGTTGTGTCCTTGGGCAAGGCGCTTCACCCTCCTTGCCTCAGGGGGGAATGTCCCTGTACTTGCTGTAAGTTGCTCTGGATAAAAACATCTGCTAAATAAATAAATGTTAATGTAAATGTTGCTATGATGGATATTTTGTAGGAGTTGAAGCCAGTAGGAGTTGAAGCCAGTAGGGTGTTGAAGCCAGTAGGAGTTGACGCCAGTAGGAGTTGAAGCCAGTAGGAGTTGACGCCAGTAGGAGTTGACGCCAGTAGGAGTTGAAGCCAGTAGGAGTTGACGCCAGTAGGAGTTGACGCCAGTAGGAGTTGACGCCAGTAGGAGTTGAAGCCAGTAGGAGTTGACGCCAGTAGGAGTTGAAGCCAGCAGGAGTTGAAGCCAGCAGGAGTTGACGCATAGCGGTAGTTGATGCGTTGAGCGATGTCTTTCCAGGCGAACCGCGGCCTGAAGTCAGTGCGAGAGAACAAGCGCGAGCAGGAGATCCAGTACACGCTGACCATCAGCCAGGCGTCGGCCAAGGACAGCGGCCCCTACGCCTGCTCCATCACCGACATCATCAGCAACGAGAGCCAGACCAGGGAGATGGTCATCAACGTCTACGGTACGGTCACCTCCGGAAGGGCAGACTCATCCTTTCTTACATTTACATTTATTCATTTAGCAGACGCTTTTCTCCAAAGCGACTTACAAGAGAGAGCTTTTACAAAGAGCATGGGTCACTGAGCAACGTGATAGACCACGAACACAGTGGGCTTTTAGATCGTGAAACATACATCGTGAGGACCATTAAGTGCCAAGGGAAGAGCTATAAAAGCATAACACGATTGCGAACAATTAAGCAAGAAAACCGACAACACCGCCGAGTCACCACATGGGGACCGACAAGTAGTTCTGAGCAACAACTTTCTTACTTCTACGGTTTGTGTAAATGACGTTCCCTCATCTCTTCCGCCTCTCCTCGCTCGTCCCTCTACAGAGCGCGCCTTCGTGTCCCTCCGTCCGTCCTTCCGGCCCCAGGAGACTGCAGAGCTGGATGAGGTGAGGGAGTTCCGGGCGGACATCGAGTCCTTCCCGGAAGCGAGGGTCTCCTGGCTGAAAGATGGCCGCCCCCTGGACGACGTGGCGGCCGAGATCAGCAGCAGCCTGCGGAGAGTCAGCGAGACCAGGTGAGGGGTTCCTGGGATGTTCTGCCGCTTAGAACCTGTCTTCCGGAGGATTCGTGGTTCCGGTTGCGCTGTGGCTCAGCCGGGTTAAGGTGTTTGGGGCTCGTGATCGAAAGGTTGCGAGTTCGATTCCCGGCTGTGGCTACATGACGTTGTGTCCTCGGGCAAGGCACTTCACCCTACTTGCCTCAGGGGGGGAATGTCCCTGTACTTGCTGTTAGTCATTCTGGATAAGAGCGTCTGCTAAATGACTAAATGTAAATGTACTGTGGAGGTCTGGGCGGATTGAAAGCCTAGAGAAGGTTCTAGACTGATGTTGGGGGGTGTGTGCGGTTCTCCAGGTACCAGAGTGTTCTAACCCTGATCCGGGCTAAGCAGGAAGATAGCGGGAACTACACTCTGCGATTGGACAACGGAAACCTGAGCGCCACCCACAGTTTCAGCTTGCAGGTCAAAGGTGAGCTGGAGGCCACGCCCCCACCGGCTTTCCGTCCAGCCTGTCTTCTGCCTGTCTGACCCCTGACCCCCCCACCACCCCCCCCCCCCTTCCCCCCCACAGTTCCTGCTGTGATCGTGGATCTGATGGACCTGCATCACGGATCCTCGCTAGGCCAGGCTGTGGTCTGCATCGCTGGGGGGCATCCCACCCCCGAGCTGGAGTGGTTCGTGTGCAGCAACATCAAACAGTGAGCAGCACACACACACACACACACAAATACACCCACACACAGGCAAATACACACACACACAGGCAAATACACACACACAGGCAAATACACACACACAACACACACACACAGGCAAATACACACACAAATACACACACACACACGTCCAAAGACATGTATGTAGTAGGTTAATTGGACATTGTGAAAAATTGCCCCTAAGTGTATGACTGTGAGAGTGAATGGTTGTCTCCATGTTGTCTGTCAATGTCTGTGTGATAGCCCTGCGACTATCTGGCCCCAGTCACCCGTGACCCACACACACACACACACACACACACACTCACGCACCTCGAAACTCACACACACTCTCCTCGTCCCGAATCCCGTCCAGCTGTGCCAACGACTCGTCCCAGTGGGTGCCCCTCCCGGCCAACTCCACGGAGATCACCGTGGAAACCCACCTGGATGCCGACCTCCAGCTGGAAAGCCAGGTGATGTTCGGTCACCTTGACAACACGCTGGCCGTGCGCTGCCTGGCCAGGAACGAGATGGCTGTCGTCAGCAGGGAGGTCAAGCTGGTGTCTAATGGTAAGAAGAACACACACACAAAAACACACACACTCACACTCCGAAACACACAGATAGACACACATGCAATACTCTCACACAAGCAGTTAGACACACACTCACACAGACACACAAGACTCAGTGAATCCATGTGTGTGTGTGTTAGACAACCTCAGCTTGGTGTCAGAGGCTTTTATTCTGAAAAAAAACTAGAGCCAATTAAAAGACCATATGGCTTCTTCAGCTGTTGAGAGGAAACACTTTTCACCGTCCCATCGCACTGCCATTAAACTCACACCTCTCTATTCTGGTGTCAGTTCACTCACGTGTGTGTGTGTGTGTGTGTGTGTGTGTGTGTGTGTGTGTGTGTGTGTGTGTGTGTGCAGGCCCTCACTCAGAGTTGACAGTGGCTGCTGCTGTGTTGGTGTTGCTGGTCATAGTCATCATCTCTCTCATTGTGCTCGTCGTCATATGGAAACAGGTACTGTCACTCAATGACTCACTCACTCACTGACTCTCTCACTGACTCACTCACTCTCTCAGTCTCTCACTCACACACACTCATTGACTCACTCACTGACTCACTCACCGACTCACTCACTCACTCTATCAGTCTCTCACTCACTCTCTCAGTCTCTCACTGACTCACTGAATCACTCACTGACTCACTCACTGACTCACTCACACACACTCTCTCACTCACTCACTCACTCACTCTCATTGACTCACTCACTGACTCACTCACTGACTCACTCACTCTCTCTCTCTCACTCACACACTTAAAATGTTTCTGTCATTTAGGTGGCATTATTTACTGGGGCTGGAGCAGGTACTAGTTTTAGGGTTAGGCCTAAGTCAGAGACTAGGACTAAGACTAGGATAAGCATAAGGACTAGGGCTGGAGCTGAGACTAGAGGTGCATCAGCTAGGTCTGAGCTGTTGTGTGCTCCTCCCTAACAGAAGCCTCGGTATGAGATCCGCTGGAGGGTGATCGAGTCGGTGAGTCCGGACGGTCACGAGTACATCTACGTGGACCCCATGCAGCTGCCCTACGACTCGCGCTGGGAGTTCCCCCGAGACGGCCTGGTGCTGGGTGAGCTGCTGCTCTGGTGCTTCCCCACCTCCCCACCCCCTGGGGCTGGGGGGAACTGGGACCGGGGGCGAGGTAGCGGTGGGTCCAGGAGGGTATCTGACCTGGTGGTTCTGTGTCTCAGGTCGCATCCTGGGCTCCGGGGCCTTCGGGAAGGTGGTGGAGGGGACGGCCTACGGACTCAGCCACTCCCAGCCTGTCATGAAGGTGGCTGTGAAGATGCTGAAACGTGAGTTCACCCTCCCCCTCCTCCCCTTCCCCCGTTTCTGCCCTGGGGCTGAGGGAGGGAGGGAGGGATAGATAGAGGGATGGATCGAACTCAGTAAAGGTTTACGTACGAGCTGAAGGACTGTTCATGGAACGTTGAGGGTGTCTAAGGCAAGGGTCTCCAATCCTGGTCCTCGAGGGCCGCTGTCCTGACAGTTTTAGATGTTTCCCTGCTCCAGCACACCTGATTCTAATGAAGGGGTCGTTATCAAGCTCTGTGGAGGTGTGCTGGAGCAGGGAAACATCTAAAACTGTCAGGACAGCGGCCCTCGAGGACCAGGATTGAAGACCCCTGGTCTAAGGTGTCCTGAGTGTTTAGAAGGGGGCCGGCGAGTGTCGAAGAACAGCTTAGTGAAGGTTCCTCTTGTTCTCTTCAGCCACGGCGCGCTCCAGCGAGAAGCAAGCGCTGATGTCCGAGCTGAAGATCATGACTCACCTGGGCCCTCACCTGAACATCGTCAACCTGCTGGGAGCCTGCACCAAGACAGGTGAGCGCACACACACACAGTCACACACACAGTCACACACACCCAGTCTCACACACACAGTCACACACACACAGTCACACACACAGTCACACACACACAGTCACACACACAAAAGCACACACACGCACAGTCTCACACACAGTCACACACACAAAAGCATGCACACATACAGTCACACACACACACACACAGTCACACACACACACACAGTCACACACACACACAGTCACACACACAGTCACACACACAAAAGCATGCACACACACTCTTACTCAACTGCCCCCCCCCCCCCCCCCCCTTCTCGCTCCAGGTCCCATCTACATCATCACTGAGTACTGTTTCTATGGCGACCTGGTGAACTACCTTCATAAGAACAGGGAGAGCTTCCTGAGCGTGCATCCGGAGAAGTCCAAGAAGGACCTGGACATCTTCGGCATCAACCCCGTCGACGAGAGTAGCAGGAGGTACGCCTCTCCCTCACCCTTCCTGCCTCCCTCCCTTCCTCCCTCCTCACCCTGTGACTAGAGAGGACACTCCCCCCCCACCCCTCGTCCCTTCCCTCGTCTCCGTCCCCTGCTCTGTTTGGGTCATCTAGTGTGAGGGGCTGACTAATGCTGACCGCCCTTCAGAATGAACACCCAGCGTGACTCTCTCTCTTTCTCTCTCTCTCTTGCTCGCTCCCTCTCTCTTTCTCTGTCCTCTCTCTCTCTCTTCCTTCTCTGTCTCTCTCACTCTTTGTCTCTCTCTCCTTTCTATCTGTCTCTCTCTCCTCTCTTTTCCTCTCTTGCTCGCTCCTTCTCTCTCTCCTCTCTCTCTCTCTTGCCCGCCACTTCTCTCTCTCCTCCTTTCTCTCTCTCTCTCTCTCTCTCCCTGTCTCTCCTCCTTTCTCTCTCTCTCTCTCTCTCTCTCTCTCTCTCTCTCTCTCTCTCTCTCTCTCCCTGTCTCTCCTCCTTTCTCTCCCTCTCTCTCTCTCCTGTCTCTCCTCCTTTCTCTCTCTCTCTCTCTCTCTCTCTCCTCTCTCTCTCTCTCTCTCTCTCTCTCTCTCTCTCTCTCTCTCTCCTGTCTCTCCTCCTTTCTCTCCCTCTCTCTCTCTCTCCCTGTCTCTCTCCTTTCTCCCTCTCTCTCTCTCTCCTCTGCAGCTATGTGGTCTTGTCCTTCGAGGGCCGAGGCGACTACATGGACATGAAGCAGGTGGACACGCAGTACGTTCCCATGCTGGAGATCAACGACGCCTCCAAGTACTCGGACATCCAGCAGTCCAGCTACGACAGCCCGCCGTCCCAGAGCAGAGAGGTGAGGACTCTCTCTCTCTCTCTCCCCCGCTCTCTCCTCCTCTTCCCCGGTGCCATGGTGTTTTCTACCCTGCTGGACTAATTCTTCCAATTGTTGAAGAAAGTGTTTTGTCCCGTCTCTTCATAAACGGAGCGACAGTTCAGTCGAGTTCGGGGTTGAATACGTATTTAAGAATCTGCAGATTGGGGGAGAGAAATGACCAGTCCTCTGGCAACAAAATGAAGACATATCTTCTTTCCTTCTCCCTGTGAACCCTGCCTTCCTCTAACTCCACCCCCTGCGAACTCGATGTGGGGTCAGGGGTCACGTTGCTGCTCTGTAATTACAGACAAGCAGCGTTCTGGAGCTCCCTGCTATTAGCAAGGTGCAGGTTAGAACCACCGTCTATATTTACATGTTCCCAAACACTCTGCCTTATTATATGTGTGTGTGTGTGTGTGCGTGTGTGTGTGTGCGTGTGTGTGTGTGTGTTCCAGAGGGTGAGGTGGACAGTCTGCTGCCGGACGATAACAGCAAGGGCCTGAGCACCACCGACCTCCTCAGCTTCTCCTACCAGGTGGCCAAAGGCATGGAGTTCCTGCCTCCAAGAACGTGAGTCCAGATCAGGGAGGGAGGGAGGGAGGGAGGGGAGGGAGGAGGGAGGGAGGGAGGGAGGGAGGGAGGGAGGGAGGGAGGGAGGGAGGGAGGGAGGGAGGGGAGGGAGGGAGGGGAGGGAGGGAGGGAGGGAGGGAGGGAGGAGGGAGGGAGGGAGGGGAGGGAGGGAGGGAGGGGAGGGAGGGAGGGAGGGGAGGGAGGAGGGAGGGAGGGAGGGAGGGAGGGAGGGAGGGGAGGGAGGGAGGGAGCATTGGGTTGGTCACCACAATGTTTCGACTGTAATTTCTCTGCCTGTACTTCTTTGACCAGAGATATACAGACAGGTCAGAAAAGGACAGGGAGGGAGAGAGGGAGGGAGGGAGCGGGGCGGACATAGAAAGGAAGATGGAGGAGGGAGAGGGAAGGAGAGAGGGAGAACAGAGGGTAGAAAGCCCCACGAAGGCCACAGACACGCCAGCACCTTTATATAGCTCTGGACACACTCAAATTACCCAGGAGCCTTTGCTCAGTGGGTCATTATCTCCGAGGCGCCTGGCCTGCGGTGGTCAACCCAGCAGGACTGTTTATAGACAGGAAGCACGGGATCTAATGGAGGGAGGAAAGAGAGAGAAAGAAAGTGAGACTGATGTTTAACGGAAGGTGTGTGTGTGTTTTTGTGTGTGTGTGCGTGTGCGTGTGTGTGTGTGTGTGCGTGTGTGTGTGTGTGTTGCAGTGTGTACACAGAGACCTGGCAGCAGGAACGTGCTGCTGTCCCAGGGGAAGATAGTGAAGATCTGTGACTTCGGTCTGGCAGGGACATCATGCATGACAACAACTACGTCTCCAAGGGCAGCGTGAGTCATTGTCCTGTCTGATCTGCCTGGTGTGTGTGTGTGTGAAGGGGTGTTTGTGTGTGTGTGTGTGTGTGTAGGGGTGTGTGTGTAGGGGTGTGTGTGTGTGTAGGGGCGTGTGTGTGTGTGTGCGTGTGAAGGGGTGTTTGTGTAGAGGTGTGTGTGTTTGTGTAGGGGTGTGTGTGTGTGTAGGGGCGTGTGTGTGTGTGTGTGTGTGTGTGTGTGTGTGTGTGTGTGTGTGTGTGTGAAGGGGTGTTCGTGTAGGGGGTGTGTGTGTGTCTGTGTGTAGGGGTGTGTGTGTAGGAGTGTGTGTAGGGGTGTGTGTGTGTGTGTGTGTGTGTAGGGGTGTGTGTGAGAGAGTTCTTCCCTGTCTGGGTTGAAGCATCAGATGTGTGTCTTAACGTGTGTGTGTGTGTGTGTGTGTGTGTGTGTGTGTGTGTAGACCTTCCTGCCAGTAAAGTGGATGGCCCCTGAGAGCATCTTTGACAACATGTACACCAGCCTGAGTGACGTCTGGTCCTACGGCATCCTGCTCTGGGAGATCTTCTCTCTGGGTAAGAATGGGGCTGAGGGTGAGGCTGGGAGTGAGGCTGGGAGTGAGGCTGGGAGTGAGGCTGAGGGTGAGACTGAGGGTGAAGCTGGGGTAAGGCTGGGAGTGAGGCTGGGGGTGAGGCTTGGGTGAGGCTGAGGCTGGGAGTGAGGCTGGGGGACAGGCTGAAGCTGGGAGTGAGGCTGAGGGTGAAGCAACCACTTCACTGCTCGGACAAGTCTGTGGTACGGGGGGAGATTGTGCTGCACCATGAGACCCCCACACACAGCGCCTCCTGCTGGGCTGGATGGACCCTGCTGGACCCTGGGACGCCCTGAACTGGCCTGCAGTCTGGAGGAAGGACTCCTGTGTCCTGTGTATAGAACATTAAGCTAATGGGCATTCTAAAAAAGTATACTGTATGTATATATGAGTATGTACTAGACCAGTATATATCAGTATACTCCTGTATATACCAGTCCATACCAGTAGGCTGTGGTATGTACCAGTATATACCACTATACACTAGTATATACCAGTATACTCCAAGTTATACCAGTATATACCAGTATGTACAAGTATATGCAACTTTATACTAGTGCATACCAGTGTGTACCAGTATATCCCAGTTTATACCAGTATGTACCAGTTTACACCAGTATGCCAACCACTACAGTGTGACAGGCTGAAATGCATCCGAGCAGCTGGAGAAATTCATCTGAGCACACTTCCTGCTGGCACAATCACTAGCTATACTAGATTATAAAGCACAATATGTGGACCCTGATTGCTTCTTATCTACGTGACTATATATCGTCTAATGCTGAATAAGTACAACGGTCCAAACTTTATTTTTTTACTCGTTCCTTTACATGTAAACTTGTATTATGTTGTTAATATTGGAAGGAAAATCGTCCTTTGCTTTAACGATGAGTGATATGAATATGTATGATGTGCTTATGGAGTGACAGGTTTAAGAGCTTGGCTGTGCTCAGTGCATGGATGAGTTGGAATGTGAATACTAGCAGAGTTTTATATTAGTCACCTTGTGAGCTGGAGCAATCCTGGGCTGGTGTCTGCATTAGGATCCTGTTCGCTTTGGACCAAATATCCCGTCAAAGGAAAAAAGAAAACCGGTCCTGAAGGATCTGTCCTTCAGTGGGTGTCAGTTCTCAATACTCATACTGGAAGGACCTGGTCTGGTTTGACCTGGTCTAGCCTAGCCTGGTCTGGCCTGGTCTAGCCTGTCCTAGCCTAGCCTGGTCTAGGTCTGGTCTAGCCTAGCCTGGTCTGGTCTGGCAGGAGTTGCTTGTTCCAGAAGGATCTGGAGGACTAGGCTGAGTGAAAAAGCACCAGAGACACCGGTGATGAACAGCAGATCCATGTAAAGACATGTAAAGACACTCTGATGCATACATGTAAAGACACTTGATGCATACATGTAAAGACACTTGATGCATACATGTAAAGACACCTGATCCATACATGTAAGACACCTGATGCATACATGTAAAGACACCTGATGCATACATGTAAAGACACCTGATGCATACATGTAAAGACACTTGATGCATACATGTAAAGACACCTGATGCATACATGTAAAGACACCTGATGCATACATGTAAAGACACTTGATGCATACATGTAAAGACACCTGATGCATACATGTAAAGGACACCCTGATGCATACATGTAAAGACACCTGATGCATACATGTAAAGACACTTGATGCATACATGTAAAGACACCTGATGCATACATGTAAAGACACCTGATGCATACATGTAAAGACACCTGATGCATACATGTAAAGACACTTGATGCATACATGTAAAGACACCTGATGCATACATGTAAAGACACCTGATGCATACATGTAAGACACCTGATCCATACATGTAAAGACACTGATGCATACATGTAAAGACACTTGATGCATACAGTAAAGACACCTGATGCATACATGTAAAGACACCTGATGCATACATGTAAAGACACCTGATGCATACATGTAAAGACACTTGATGCATACATGTAAAGACACCTGATGCATACATGTAAAGACACCTGATGCATACATGTAAAGGACACCTGATGCATACGATGTAAAGACACCTGATGCATACATGTAAAGACACTTGATGCATACATGTAAAGACACCTGATGCATACATGTAAAGACACCTGATGCATACATGTAAAGACACCTGATCCATACATGTAAAGACACCTGATGCATACATGTAAAAGACACCTGATGCATACATGTAAAGACACCTGATGCATACATGTAAAGACACCGTTAGACTTCAACGGTAGCTTGTTAACGTGCTTCATCATGCAGCTGGGACTGTGGCGATCTGCCGCCATGTTGTCACTTCCTGTTTCCGTTTACTGATGTCGGCGGGATTCTGGAACCTTGTCTCCATGGCGATGCCGTGGGAGGGAGGGGGGGGGGGGCTGGAGGGTTGGAGGGAGAACGGAAGTATATATAATGGTACAGCATCTGTAATTATAGTAGTTATCCTGTGTCAATGGTACAGTATGTGCAATTATAAGTAGTTATCCTCATGTTTAAAGGAGCATTATGTACATTCAGATGGTTTTATATTTGAATAAATGATTTATAAAGTAATCCTAGGTCTCATACTTATGTCCCAGATTAACACACACACGCTCCACACGCAAAAGGTCTAAAGATGGTTGACTAATTACCTTTTTGGGGGTATCTTTAAACTCTCAGTTAGTCATCCATTTTGTATGTCACGTTAGGCAAATGCACCCTCTAAATGTATTCAAATCTAAACGTCAAAAAGTTTAACGTTTCACTCTGAAAGATGATAAGAAACAGATATGGGCGTCAGATGGCTCAACGGTTAAGGCGTTGGCCCGCATGCTTGGAAGGTTGTGAAATCGAGCCCCGGCTGTGGCTATATGATGTTGTGTCCTTGGGCAAGGCACTTCACCCTGCTTGCGTCAGGGAGAATGTCCTGTACTTACTGTAAGTCGCTTCTGCTAAATGAATAAATGTAAATGTGGATACATCCAGCTTCAGCGGAGTTTTAAAGTTCGAATAGCGTCACGACTGCTGCAATCGTATAATTCACCGCTAGAGGGCAGCCAAACTCCACGGAACCAGGGTGAGGCCGGCAACTTCAACACCTGTCTGTGTTTTTAATCATTCAAAGCCCCGGGAAGACACAGGACCACGCTGGAGGGACCGTGTCTCTCGGCTGGCCTGGGAACGCCTCAGGAACCCCCTGGAGGAGCTGGAGGAGGTGCGTGTGGAGAAGGAAGTCTGGGCCTCCTGCTCAGACTGCTGCCCTCGCCAGCCGGCCCTGGATAAGCAGAGAAAATGGATGGATAGAGAATAGTTCTTGTAGTGCAACATCACTCTGATACTACCCCAAAACTGCAGGTGAGATGTTATAATTGTAAATAAATTGAGTCATTTGTTCCCCAAGCCGGTTGAAAAGTGTTTATCTTACAAATGGCTCAATGTAAAAATGTAAATTAACAATGTGCATGTTCCAAGTCTGTCCACCAGGGAGCGATATGACGATTGGAGCGGTGCGTTTGAACGATATTCCTGTTCCTCAACTCCTTTGTTGGGATATTTGTTGAAGTTTGTATTTCTCTTTCAAGTTCCTGGTGTAAAGTCTGTCTCCGCCTTTGGTAAACGCGAGCGTAATTGACGTTCATGCATAAACGTGCTAACGAGTTATCTACAAAAGGCTCCTGTTAAACTGTGTGTTCGGTCTTGGCAGTCTACAGACTGACCGTCTCCAGTCATTACTGCTGCTGTTTGTGTGTCCTGTGTTGCCTTTATCAGGGTCATTATGTAAACCCCCTCACACTCCGCTTTCCAGGGAACTGAAGCCGATAAACTACCTGTAATAAAGTGCGTGTGTATGAGAGCATTTGTGTGTGTGTGTATCTGTGTATGTAAATACGGAGTCAGGTGAGCATGGGTGGTGAGATCTCAAAGCAAAGGCAGGCGTCTACCTGAGAACTTATCAGGAACAAGCGTGTCGTATTAAAGGGGTGCGGACCTCATTCCACTTGTTTTACCCTGGTCCCACATGATCGTGGCAGTGAGCACATAGGGTTTGCTTGGCAAGCCCTTTAAGGCGCACAATCGCTGCCGTGCCATTGGCTGGAGTGGTCCAGTAGAACGCAATCACTGGCATGTGATTGGGTGGCGGTGTCCAGCAGCGCACAATCACTGGCGTGTGATTGGACCTTAATTAAAAGGATGCCTACCAATTGTGCAGGGTCAAGCAGGGTCAAGCAGGGTCAAGGAGGGTCAAGGAGGGTCAGTGAGGGTCAAGGTACCAGAAGGGTACAGGGGAGGGCAGGTTACTGGGAGAGCTGGCAACACCCAATATATCTGCCCATATATCTGCCCAATGTATCTTCCCAATGCATCTGCCCATCTACAGTATATGCCCAATATATCTACCCAATATATCTGCCCACACGTACTCATCTGAGCTCATTGGTGTCAATAAGTCGTGACTCTTCCGTCCGAACCCAGGAGACGCCAGCCTCCTCCTCCTCCTCCTTACATCATCTAATTGATCCTAGATGTGATTCAGGATGACGAATAACGATCTGTTTGAAACGGTAAGTAAGAGCGTGAGAGTCTTAACCTGGCCATAACTCACCAGGCCAAGTGGCTGGAAGAGGGAAGGAGAGCCAGCGCAAATTTGATTCCATCTTCATCTGCTTCCAGGAGAGTGAGAGGGAATCCGTGATTTTGATGTATTTGGCTTCATGAGCGAGAGGCAGCTAATCCGATTAGTCGTCTCTCTCTCTTGTTTGATATGTACATCAGGCTCTGTTGTGAAACTGGATGCATGGAGGCTGTGGAAGGGGCCGGTCAGCCGGCCTCCGTGGCCCAGCGGTGGGCCGCTTCCCCCAGGGAGCCGCTGGGTTCCGCAGGGGTCCCGCTGGTTCGGTTTCTGGCTCGAGCCAGACCCAGATCTGGTTACCCCCGGGTCTCTGTGGGGTGGAGCTGGCAAGACTGCGGCCCAGATTAAAACACCAGCTCTGTAAGTGATACCCTCGGCATTGATTTGTTACTCAGACAAGCCACAGTTACAAGAGCTGAATCAACAGACACACACACCGAGCACACACTGAAATACACACGCACATCCACACATACTGGAGTTAATGTCTGAACGCCACATTATCACCATGGTGTATTTTTACGGGGTCTGTCTGCACAGGCAGTCTTCAAATGTCGGTCATTAAACAGCGGTAGGCTGTTGTGTAGGAGTTTTGAGCCACAGCCAGGGTTCGAACTCACAACCTTTCAATCATGAGGCCAATGCCTTAACCCGCTGAGCCACCAGACTCACTGCTCTACTTACAGATTCATGAGCACTCTTCCGTAGAGAACACCTAAAAAAAACTAGTTAGTAGCTAAACGGTGAGGATGTGAGGTTAGAGGAGCTAACAGTTGATATACAGTATATATCCATCCTTCTACTATATATACCCATCCTTCTACTATATATACCCATCCTTCTGCTATATATACCCATCCTTCTACTATATATACCCATCCTTCTACTATATATACCCATCCTTCTGCTATATATACCCATCCTTCTACTATATATACCCATACTTCTACTATATATACCCATCCTTCTGCTATATATACCCATCCTTCTACTATATATACCCATACTTCTTGCACTAACTCATTATAGTTACATTCCCCCCCCCCCCCCCCCCCCCGTACATCTAGTGCCCACTTTCCACTTTGTTCATGTTTATTTTTACTCCTACATATGTTCTATGTTGCTCTTCTCTGACACAGTGAATTCTATGTTAATCTTGCATAGCGATTAAACCTGATTCTGAGTTGCTTGGCATGTTTAAACCTTGTTGTTTCATTTGGTTTCAGGAGTCGAATCCAGAGAGATTCATGCACGAGCACGCACGCACGCACACACTCACACACACACACGCACGCACACACATACATGCATACGTACACACCAGAGGTGCTGTTCGAGAAACAACCCTGCGTCTGTTGTCGAGCCGCTTCAAGGTAAGACGCATCCACACGTCCCATCATGTGAGCCTCTGCTAAGGGGCAGGATCACACAAGCCTTTAACCATCAGACCGTCAAAACCACAATATACACTGGCTCACCGCACCTACACAAATTACCGTTCCCTGTTGGCAAACCAGTAACTTCGAGACACAACAAGCATTGAAACGCGGAGTCTTGCGGTGCACCATCAGAAACAGAATGTCGCTTTTCTAGGTTTTGTCTGAAGGCTCCGAGCGCAAGAGAAACATTTTACTTGTAATTTACGTTGTAAAACTCTCACCACAAGCTCAGAATACGAACGTTGTCACTCAGACGAACTCTGTCGATGAAACCAGCGTGTGATAGGCACGCTTCCAACCCAGCTCTTATAGAATACGTCCACTCTTCATTTTAGTATAGTCTAGTAAATAAGTAAATAAATAATAAATACTCTTTTAACAGAAGCCTTTTATACAAAGCGACTTGCGGTAAGTACAGGGTCAATCTCCCTGAGGCAAGCAGGGTGAAGTGCCTTGCCCAAGGACACAACGTCACATAGCCGCAGCTGAGGTTTGAACTCGCAACCTTCCGCTTATAAGCCCAACACCTTAACCTAACATATTCCTGAGGGGAGGGGTGTGTGTGTGGGGGGTGGGGGGGGGGGGTGCTCAGGTGGTGGGATCATTTGACATCGGATGGTTGCAGATTCCGGTAGGATTGCCAAATGAAATCGGCTTTGATCCAGTTTGACCAGTTGCTGTTCCGCTGGGTATTTCGGTTTTGGACACAGGTATTACCCAGAATGCATTGGAGAGGAGGAGATGAGTTTGGGGGTGGGGAGGGGGATCTGAATCGGAGTAGCAGGGGCTGGAGAGGCCCATAGGGGTTTGTATTTGTGTGTATGTATGTGTGTGTGTGTGTCTGTGCATGTGTGTATGCGTGTTTATGCGTGTGTGTTTGTGTGCGTGTGTGTGTGCATGTGTGTGTGTGTGTGTGCGTGCGTGTGTGTGTGTATGTGTGTATGGGGTACAGTCCCAAACTGTTGACATCAGGCAGGTTGCATCAAGCAGGGATCATCCATAGAGATGAAGGCCTCTTCTGCTGTGTCACTGCTGTCCATGATGGAAGAAAAGAAACACTGAACAGCATTGTTACAATCTAGGATACTGACCTAGATGCCCCCCATGTCTCAGTGTGTGTGTGTGCGCGTGTGTGTGTGTCTGCGGTGGTCATGTGTTCTCCAAGACTTCACTTGCCTGGGGATGCCACCCCTTTCCCTCATGTGACCAGTGGGTCTGTGTGTGGGGAGTCAGATGGCTCAATGGTTAAGGCGTTGGCCTCATGAACGGAAGGTTGTGAGATCGAGCCCCGGCTGTGGCTATATGAGTTTGTGTCCTTGGGCAAGGCACTTCACCCTGCCTGCCTCAGGGAGAATGTCCCTGTACTTACTGTAAGTTGCTTTGGATAAAAGCATCTTTTAAATGAATAAATGTAAATTCGTGCATGTGAGTGTGTGGAGGGTGGGGTTTGGGGGGGGGGGGGGGGGGGGGGCGCAGCTCTGCTATAATACAAGTTGTCCTGACAGCGATTGTGACAGCTGTTCCGGTTTCCACATAGCCTTGACACCAAACACTGAGATGCTTGGCAGAAGCACGATATCCCAGCTGAAGTTTATCATCCACACTATCACAAGCACAATATAAGTGTACTGTCAAGGGATGCTGCTGGAGGGCTGCGCAAACGAATGAGGGGAACTAGCGCAAATGTTTTATTATAGGGTGTGGGGATTGTTGAACCCCCACGCATGTTGTTCTATAGAGGAACTCCAATTCCCAGGATTCACCTGGACCCTGCAGCAGAGCATGCAGACACATGCTGGCAAGAAGGGTTAGACAGGCAGGCAGGCAGGCAGAGAGAGAGACATGTAGCAAGACAGACAGGCTGGCAGAGAGGCAGACGGCCGATTTAGTGATTTAGCACATCGCCAGGGGCACGGAGCTCCGACACTTCTCTCATCCCTCCATCCTTCTCATCCTGTCATCCCCTTCCCACCTCATCCATCAAGGAAACGACTGACACAGCAACCCCCCCCCCCCCCAACCCCCCGTCCATGCATCAACCTCCCATGATGCACTGCACAGTAACTCCACTCGAACACGGACAAACTTCTCAGCCCTGTCCGCTGGATGGATTCTTACATGCCCATAAATCACAAGCTGATGAAAAAAAAGGGAAAATAAAGACGTGTGTATTTTTTATAAAACGATTGTGTGGCCCCCCTCTCAGAATGTGTATTCTTCCGCAGGAGAGTCTGATGACAGAGTTACGAGGGTGACACCGGTGTGGTGCGGGTGTGTGAACGGTGCGGGGGAGAGCGAGACAGAGTTGCTGTGGACTTAACATATTGTTCTGCCGAGTTTACAATGGCAGGATATCGTGTTTTTGGTCTACGACCGTTGTAAGAGAACAACGTTCATCGGAATCATCTGATGGTGAGTGTTGCACCATATCCCCCCCAACCCCCCCCCCCCCCCCCCCCCCCCCAAAGCCACAACTGTATGCTTGGGGAACCATTAGCAGCTTGTCTGTGAAATGAAGAGGGCGTCTTTGTCAAAAGATGTTTATTCAGCTGAAAGCGGTCTTCAACAGAGCAACCCTATGAAGCGCCTCAGTTGAAAACCAATCCATGTCCATCCCTCTAATGTCATACGATAACACCAGCCAGTTCCACATCTGTGACACTCGACCCGCAGACCACGTATGTAGGAGCATTTGTACCTGTCAGAGTGTGTGTGTGTGTACATGTCAGAGTGTGTGTGTGTACATGTCAGAGTGTGTGTGAGTGTGTACCTGTCAGAGTGTGTGTGTGTGTGTGTGTACATGTCAGAGTGTGTGTGTGTACATGTCAGAGTGTGTGTGAGTGTGTACCTGTCAGAGTGTGTGTGTGTGTGTACATGTCAGAGTGTGTGTGTACATGTCAGAGTGTGTGTGTACCTGTCAGAGTGTGTGTGTACCTGTCAGAGTGTGTGTGTGTACATGTCAGAGTGTGTGTGTGTGTGTGTGTGTACCTGTCAGAGTGTGTGTGTGTGTGTGTGTGTGTGTGTACATGTCAGAGTGTGTGTGTACATGAGTGTCAGGAAGGTGTTGCTACCGCCTTAATACTACCTTAGGGAGGTGGTACAACCTCAAAACAATCCCAGGAGGTGTGCAGTACTACCTCAGTACTACCTCAGTGCTACCTTAGTACTACCTCAGTACTACATCAGTACTACATCAGTACTACCTCAGTACTACATCAGTACTACACAGGGAGTCAGGTGGCTCAACGGTTAAGGCATTGGGCTCGTGATCCCGGCTGTGGCTACATTACGTTGTGTCCTTGGGCAAGGCACTTCACCCTACTTGCCTCAGGGGGGAATGTCCCTGTACTTGCTGTAAGTCGCTCTGGATAAGAGCGTCTGCTAAATGACTAAATGTAATGTAAATATCAATACTACCTCTGGGAGGTGTGTGTTGGCCCAGACGCTGGCCTCACACTTCAGCTCATGAATCCACCCCCCTCTTATCGCCTCATTAGTCTCAGTTACACTGCAATCAGACACGCCTCACTATCACCGTAGCTTCGTGTTTGTCTTCCAGGGTTAAGTACTCAGGGTTCTGCCTGGGATGCATTAGGGAAGGTGTTGTGGTTGGCTGGTGAACGACTGGGGAGCGGCTGGAGCTGCTGGAACGGCTGGAGCTAGTGGGACTAGTGGGGCTAGTGGAGCTGGTGGAGCTGGTGGAGCTAGTGGGGCTAGTGGGGCTAGTGGAGCTGGTGGAGCTGCTGGAACGGCTGGAGCTAGTGGGACTAGTGGGGCTAGTGGAGCTGGTGGAGCTGGTGGAGTAGCTGGAGCTGGTGGAGCTGGTGGGGCTGGTGGAGCTGGTGGAGCTGGTGGAGCTGGTGGGGCTGGTGGGGCTGGTAGAGCAGCTGGAGCTGGTGGAGGGGCCTTCGGGCCCGGTAGAGGAACAGTGTAGGCCTTCCTGCAGGCTAGGGGTGGAGCCAAATGTCATTATCTGGATCTCTTTCCTGAAAAATGATTTGTCACGTCTGTCATTGGACATACATTGGAAGTGGGCGGGGCCTTACGCGAAAGCGGTGCTATTGTCTGTGTTCCACAGTTCATTAAAGTGGATACGACTGAAACTTACAATTGTAGGCAGTATACTGTTCATTGAAATAGTACCATGGGACTAACCAGGAAAGTAAATAAGTAAATAAGTAAATAAGTACAGGGACATTCCCCCCTGAGGCAAGTAGGGTGAAGTGCCTTGCCCAAGGACACAACGCCACATAGCCACAGCCGGGAATCAAACTCGCAACCTTCCGATCACTAGCCCAAGGCCTTAACCGCTGAGCCACATGACTCCTGTTAGGATCAACCCTGCAACTCTTTGGCTTTTGTTATTGACTTTTGTTTTGTTATTGCTACACTTGCGAGATTGCAGGCAAACAAAATAATCCCAATCCGAACATTACATGTTAACTTGACTAACTGTGTTCATCCAACTGACAAATCCAGCTTTGGTTGCATCCAAGCTATCATTTGTACTATTGCATCACTTGTATTATTTTTATCCATATCTGTAGTGTATTTTACATTGTATTCATTTTTATTTTTTATTTTATTAGTATGCCACATATATGTTCTATGTTAGCTCATTCCTGCCAAAATGAGTTCTATGTTTGTTAATCTTGCATAGCGAATAAACCCCCATTCTGATACTTGATCTTTACTGTGTCCAGCAGCATCACAGTAATAAACTGTAACATACAGCAGGTGTGAAGTGTGACAATATAACCCTTTAGTCTGTCAGGTTGACCATAACCCTGTGAACTACAATTACCTGCCTGGGAAAGTATGTGCGTGCACCTGTGTGTGTTTGTGTGTGTGTGTGTGTGTGTTTGTGTGTGATCAGCCCTCTGCTCCATGTCAGATCTCACACTTCCCCTCTCCTGGCACCCAGACATGTTAATTACCATCTATTAAGATTAGGCTGAAAGGTTTACTGCTGATAACAATCACACTGCTGTTCACCAGCGCTGGGAGCCAAACCATGTGACACATATCAAACCCCTGGGAAAAGAAAAATTCCAACGATACATATTTAATACTACGAGCCGTGAGCTCCTCAACTGACAAAAGTCGCAGTTGTTTTCTATTAAAAAACACTGGTGATTAGCTTCCTGTTCTCAAGACGGGGTCAGATGGCTCAACGGGTTAAGGCGTTGGCCTCATGAACGAAAGGTTGTGAGACCGATCCCCGGCTGTGGCTATGTGACGTTGTGTCCTTGGGCAAGGCACTTCACCCTACTTGCCTCAGGGGGGAATGTCCCTGTACTTACTGTAAGTCGCTTTGGATAAAAGTGTCTGCTAAATGAATAAATGTAAGACATAAAGTCTCTGTGTGTATTTGCTCCCGTTTTACTGTTGACCCCTGTAGTCCTTCAGTTAAAAGTGATGGTTCCTGTCGTCATGGTGTTAGCCCCGTGTGTCCTGTGTTGGCCCCTGGCCCCTGACAGGCAGCTGGTGGCTCAAGGCAGGCCTGGTCTCTTGCTTCCTCCTGCCCCCCCCCCCCCCCCCCCCCCCGGTCCTGGGTGTCTCTGTGTGTCTGTGTGCTCTCCTGCACCGGGGACAAAGCTTGGCTGTGATGCTCTTCTGCTGCTGGGCCTCCTTAGGGGGGCGGACGCTTGATCACATGCACGGCTAAAACGACCCTCCTCCCCAGCCCTCCCCAGCCCTCCTCACCCCCGTTCACCCTGAAACCTTCTTTCTCCACCCCTCCTCACCCCTTCTCACCCCTGTTCACCCTGAAACCTCCTTTCTCCACCCCTCCTCATCACTACCTCCCTACCCAATCTTCCCTCAGGAAAAATGATCTTATCTCCCTCTCTACTTCCACCCTTTCTATTCCTCTGCCTCTCACTCTTTCTCTCACTCTTTCTCTCACAGATTTCAGACTGAAACGGTTTTACACTCATAAATGTAGATACAAGTTTGATGTATATCTGACAAGCAGATAGAATGGTCATGTGGGAGAAGCTGCAGTTTTGTGTATAAATAGCCGTTGGGACATATTTTTAAAACAATGCCATAAGACACAAAGAGATGTCTGTTTCCATCAGTGCGAAGTCGCCCACTAGCAGAGCACACTCATCCACCATCTCGATAGCTGCGCTAATATAAATAAACTTTATTAGAAATATGGTTCGTTTAGACCGTACCCCTCCGAGCCCGAGGAAGAATACAGAATGTTGTATGGAATTTGAAATGAAATTACGAATCATTAGATAGATTTTGTCCGCTTGACAAATTGAGTGCAGCACTCGGGTCTTGAAGAGGTATAATTGTTTGAGATGGTTCAAATGAGTTTGGGTTTCCAGTTTCAAATCAAATTGGATTCAGCCCCCCCCCCCACCCTCCCCTCACCCCCCACCCCCACAGGCTGCTTGACGCCGTGTTCTCCCGCAGCCCAGGTATTTCCCAGTTGAAAAACGGGAGTGGGGTTTAGCCAGGCATGTCTACCCTGCTTTTTTGTTTGAGCAGGCTTTGCCATAAAAGCCATTTAGCTTTGACAAATACCAACAAAAAATGCTGTCAAGTTAAGTTTGACTTCGCAATGATGAAAGTCTTCGTATTTTCCTGACGAGAGACAATGTTGTCAAGGAACAGCGCAGGTGTGCAGGTGTATCTCACCGTAACCGTACAGGTTATGCATTTATGACAAGTCATAATAATGTTTTAAAGACAGCTGTTACGATTAAACTGCAAACGGTAAAAAAGAAAAACGGAAATCATATATAATCACAGCCTAAATAGAATAACGTCTTTGGAATACTTGATAAACAACAATTCATGTTGAGAATGACCTTAAAGACTTTTGCAATAGGCCCTATCAGTTATTATTGAGTGGGCTAAATCATCTACTGGAAACAGTCCAATACAGACAGACAGACAGACAGACAGTCAGACAGGCAGTTAGATGGAAACAGAATGAGAGACAGACAGACAGGCTGACGGAGAGACAGACAGACTGACAGGCAGTTAGATAGAAAAAGAATGAGAGACAGACAGGCAGGCAGACAGAGAGACAGGCAGGCGTGTCGGACAGACAGACAGACAGGCAGTTAGATAGAAACAGAACGAGAGACAGAGGCAGGCTGACGGAGAGACAAACAGACAGACTGACTGACACCCACACAGACAGACAGACAGACGGGCAGGCAGTGCCTCAGCGCTGTGGCAGAGGAGTCTCATTCAGGAGCTGGAGTTCAGGGCGGACGCACGAATGCACACCTCCCAGCAACATAGATGGAATAGCAGCCATGGAATATAACTGGATCCTGTTCTCTGTCTTATTACAGTCAACCATCCATCCAGGTAAGACAAACCATCTTGAATATCGAGGACCACATCGAACATTTTCTTCATCGTAATACGCTATAAAACAACCTTGCTCTCAAGTTTATTCACCCATTCCCACTCCTTATGGCACGCAAGTCGCATGTTATTACATAGATAATTCAATGTCACACATTAGATTATCATAGAATAGTTCGATTTTCATACAAGTGTCTAACGGGGAGGTTATAATTACGCGTTGTGACTGTAACCAACAATACAATGCTGAAAGTAACACTCAAATTCAGAGATGGGAAGCCGTAGATATTCATTCAGATTCAGAATACTTTATTAATCCCGGGGGAAACTGTTTAACCGGAGTTATCACACCTTTCCAAAAAGTTTCCATAGGCACTGAACTCACTGTCAGGTTCGGGGATGTTCCTCTCTTTTCCATCCCTGGCTGTTGGTATGTCTGTACCGCTCCCTTGTGCTAAGGCAATGCCCTGTCACTGGAACCCAACGTGGAAACTGGATATTTGAGCGCTGAGACGCGCAAGTTGCGACCCTCTCAATAATTGATCCAACTCCGAGCGGAACAATCTGCAGAGCATTAGTGTAGGCTGAAACAAAATGAACGGTCCTTATCTGGAGGTACTGGCTTCAAAGTGACATTTCTTTGTGTCATGGAAAAGCATTTTGTTGGATTTGGAGGATGGGGTAGTCCTGCGGTGTGTTGGGTTCATCTGACAACCATGTGTCTTTTTTTATTTATATTCCTTGATGTTTTCCCCCCCCAAAAAAATGTTTGTCGTCCCAAACGATGTCACAAAGATAATTTAGGATCGATAGTTCACTTCTAACTGAATTATGATCAGGTACGCTTGTGGCAGCAACAGGGTCAGCCCTGATCCTAAAGAGCTTCACCCGCAGGTGCTAGCTGGTTGCCGTTGCGCTTATCAATGTTTTAAAGTTGCGTTTTAAGAGATACACACCTTTGTTAAGTCCCGCGGCAATAACATCTGAAGTGAGGCAGGTGTGTTGGGTTGGGGGGGGGTGTACTCAGTGAACAGTGTGTTGGGTCGGGGGGAGGGGGGGGGTGTTCTCAGTGAGCGGTGCGCTCTGCAGGGTGTGTGTATGTGTGTGTGTGTGTGGGGGGGGGGGGGGCGGAGGTTGCCGTCTTGCACACTAACCGTTCACCCCTTCTCGTGAACACATCCAGGCATTTCGCACCGCTTCAGTACGGCTGGCTTCATTACGAGCCCCCTTGGCGACAGTTACCCGCGTCCGATTCTAACTTTAACCACACTGTTTGTTTGCAGACCGTTGTGGAAACGTTTCATTTGCTTTACTGACGATGCGTCGGTTTTAATGGGGCGAGCAGGCTGATGGTGGAGGCTTTATCTGCGAGGCTGTTTAACAATGACAGATACAGCATTTCCCCTGCAGGTCCCGCTTGACCTGGATTGGGTGATAACGTTGTGTGTTCTTTATTGTAATATGGGTACATTACCTTTAGGCTGAATAAATGCATCTTGGAAATGAATTGATGTTAATGATGTATAATAAAAAGCCAGTGACAGAACCTCTGTAGAGGTCACAGGTTAGAATCCTACACCTGATAATAAAGCAACTGTGTTAGCTCAACCTCCCTGTTTTGGACAGTATTCATATTGTTTTCTTGAACTAGTACTTAAATAAGTGCTCGTAAGGATAAGATAATATTACTACGTGTTTTTTTTTAAATAAATACAGTATATTGTATATTTACTTTACTGTATATTTTTTTACAGACGTCGTTTTTTATTCAAACGATGCATGGGAATTTTAGCCTGTGACCTCTTGATCCGCAATCAAATACTCTAAACACTAAGCTATACCTGGACACGAGGAAGGGGTGTAACGAAGTGTGTCGCACACAGAAGCTCAACCTTCTTCCCATAATTACATTTATTCATTTAGCAGACGCTTTTATCCAAAGCGACTTACAGTAAGTACAGGGACATTCTCCCTAAGGCAAGTAGGGTGAAGTGCCTTGCCCAAGGACACAAAGTCACATAGCCACAGCGGGGGCTCGATCTCACAACCTTCCGTTCATGAGGCCAACGCCTTAACCATTGAGCCATCTGACTCCACCAGGAAGCAATGACGTGTTTATGTACCAGAGCAGCTCGTTCTGAACTTGCCACCCTTTAATCCCAAGGCAAACGTTCCACCCTTGAGCTACATCCATCCCCCAAGTAGCAGCATAGTAATTGCGGGCTGAATTCATATTTGGACGGATTTGAATAACATACATCATGCAGATCAAGAAGAGGCTCATTTGAATCTCCCCTGTACTTTGCTTAAATGAAAGCGTGCGCTAAATCAACACATTGCAGGTTCTATTTGGGTTTTGCAGGTTCTACTTGTCACCCTTCACCCAACCTAATGCTTACTTATACTGTGTGTTAAACAAACACAATGGAATGATCATCAGCCTCTTACAGCACACCCTTCAGGGAACATACCTTATCCAGTCATCCTATCACATGGGGGAGGGGTGACAGGGATCTTGGGGAGGTGGGGGGGGGATGTCCTGCAGTGTGTGTTGTCGCTGAGTCCTCCCCTTCCCATCTCAGGCAGCAGCAAACCCTCCATCACCCCCTCCGTCTCCCCCCTGGTGGTCCCCCTCAACGCCCCCCTCAGCCTGCGCTGCCAGGGGGGCTCAGGGGTGCGCTGGCAGCGGGAGGACCGGCCCCGGGTACGGGGCGAGGAGAGGAGCCCGGGGGCCTCGCTGCTCCACATCCCCAGGGCGCAGCCTCTCCACATGGGCCGCTACATCTGCACCGAGGACGCCTCCGCGGAGGGCAGCTCCATCTACGTCTACGTGAAAGGTACGCTGGGGGGGCTGGGGGGGTGGGAGGGGGTGGGAGGGGTTGGGAGGGTGTGGGAGGGGGTGGGAGGGGTGGGAGGGGGTCACTGTGTCAGGGATGGAGGGAGTGTGAGGCGGAGTGTGTTAGGGTTGTTGAGAAAGGGTTTGGGCATGAAGGGGGAAGTGTGTGTGTGTGTGTGTGTGTGTGTGTGTGTGTGTGTGTGCGTGTGTGCGAGAGTCACAGTGTTAGCGTGTGAATCAAGGTGCGTGTGAGGAAGCATGCGGAAATCGAGGATGCGTGTGTGAGCGCGCCGGACACGCTCGCTTGCGGGTCTGTCGTCGACGAGAGCTAGCATGTGCGCGTGCACGTGTGTGAACGGTGTTGTTTCTGCGCATGTGAGGTTGTTTGCTTGGGGCAGTTTGCTGGAATGTTCCGTCACGTGACACGATACGCTCGTGAGGATGAGAACAGAAAGCATTCCTTTTGAAGTAGAGAAGCGCCCTAAAATAGTAAGGATGGTGAAAGAAGCACATTGTGTAGGTGTGTTAGAGCATGAAGTTTCCTTTAAGTGCGTTTTGGGCAGGTGCTCACTCTGTGAGGTGGGGAAAAAAAAGTGTTTGGCTGTGCTTTACGACTGAAAAGAACATTCTAGAACAGTTCCTCATCCCATAATTCCTGAACCTAAACATTTTCGGCACTAGCAGTGCAGCTGATGCAACCACGCATTGGCTCGACCGGATCTGGAACGCGCTCTCACCTCCGAAATCTCTTGTGTTCCGTCAGATCCTGACAACGCTTTCAGGAAGTCGATGGTGTTCAACATCTTGTCTCGCGAGGGGGACAGCGTGTCTATCCCGTGTCTGGCCACGGACCCGGCCATGCTGGACCTGCACCTGGAGACATGCCACGGAGGTCCCCTGCCCCCGGGCCTACGGTACCAGGCTGGGCTGGAGATGGGCATCGTGATCCTGGACACCCAGAAGGTCTTCGAGGGATGCTACGTGTGTTCCGGACGGCTCGGCCACACCCCTGCGAGGTCGCACAACTACGATCTCATCGTGCGGCCAGGTAGAATTTTCTCAGCGCTATCGTTGTTTTTATTCGGCGTGTGTCGAACCGGTCCTATGTTTTGTTTCAGTCGATTTATTCGATTCATAGAAACACATTTAGAAAGTGCTGGAACTCAAGGATTAGAAGTGTTCTAACTGTTTTTCAGTTGGCAGGGTATGTATTTATCAGGCACAGCATAAAACAGCTAGGGTACGTTACAAAACAAGTGGCTGAGGGGTAAGGGAATCGGGCTAGTAATCGGAAGGTTCCCGGTTTGAAATCCCGGCTGTGCCAACATGACGTTGTGTTTTCAGTCCCAGACACCCCCCCGGTGGTGCAGGTCCCTGGCCCCAGGAGAGTGCTGCTGCTCCAGGGGGAGAGGCTGGCCCTGTCCTGCCTCACCACCAACGTCAACGGAGACATCAAGCTCAAGTGGTCCGCCCCGCCTGGATCGGTAAGAACCCTCCGATCCAGACCAATCGCGCGTCTCCGTGCGCCTGGTGGGCGTGGTCACGAGTTAGAGCCTCCTGGTGATTGGTTGAGATGGAGTTTGAGTGTTCCTTGTGGGGTTGCGTTTGGTGTTAGAGACCTCCTGCTGGTTCTTGCATGTAATTGTGTGTGTGTTCTTGTGTGTGTGTACATGTTTGTATTTGTGTGTGCATGTGTATCTACGCATGATAGCACGTGCGGGCAGGGCGTTAATCTCTAGAGATCTTTGGGGCGTTGACAGGGTGCCGTCTGGGCTTCGTCTCCACAGCAACCGACGGTTGACAACGCGTCTCGCATCCTGACGGAGCCCATCACCCACGTCCGCAGCGCCGCGCTGCACATCCCCGCCGTGAGGACGCGCGACGCCGGAAGGTTCCGCTGCGAGGCGCAGAACGAAAGGGGGACCAGCTCCGAATCTGTCTGGCTGGAAGTTTACCGTGAGTGCCTGTCTCTCTCTCTCTGTCCATCTGTCTGACCCAGAGGACCTGTCTGTCTGTCTGTCTGACCCAGAGGACCTGTCTGTCTGACCCAGAGGACCTGTCTGTCTGTCTGTCTGACCCAGAGGACCTGTCTGTCTGACCCAGAGGACCTGTCTGTCTGTCTGTCTGTCTGACCCAGAGGACCTGTCTGTCTGTCTGTCTGTCTGTCTGTCTGACCCAGAGGACCTGTCTGTCTGTCTGTCTGTCTGACCCAGAGGACCTGTCTGTCTGTCTGTTTGTCTGTCTGTCTGTCTGACCCAGAGGACCTGTCTATCTGTCTGTCTGTCTGTCTGACCCAGAGGACCTGTCTGTCTGTCTGTTTGTCTGTCTGTCTGTCTGACCCAGAGGACCTGTCTATCTGTCTGTCTGTCTGACCGACCCAGACAACCTGTCTGTCTGTCCGACCCAGAGGACCTGTCTGTCTGTCTGACCTAGAGGACCTGTCTGTCTGTCTGTCTGTCTGTCCCAAAGTGTACAGTGAGGATCTGTCGACGCGTCTCTCTTGTTTGTCTCCCAGAATACCAGGTTTCAAGTTGACAGAAGGATCTGTGTAAAGGTTACGCGACCTGGGTCTGAACAAGTTCAACATTGTTTTTAACCTGGAAGGAATCCAGGAAGCTGGGAGCAAGATCAATCTTGTGGCTAATCTCTCGACTCGGGCAGGAAGTACCCAGATGGGCTTGTTAGGAGGATGGAGAAGAACTGAGCGAAGCAAGGGTTGATGGGGACAGATCGTACCCTAGGCAGATACTGGGCACTACACCATAGATTTACAGTGTTATACTATACAGCAGCGGGGGCCGAACTCCAGTCCTCAAGGGCCGTTGGCCTGAAAGGTTTTGAGATGTTTCTCTGCTGTAGCACACCTGATTCGAATGAAGGGTCATTATCAAGGGAAACATCTAAAACTATGTCTGCACAAAGTGTTCTAAGTGCAGCCATGCACTCCATTACTGTGTACTAAATAATAGGGTAATATAAATTTACATTTATTCATTTAGCAGACGCTTTTATCCAAAGCGACTTACAAGAGAGAGCTTATACAAAGAGCATCGGTCACTGAGCATAGCAACGTGATAGACCACGAACACAGTGGGTGTTTAGATTGTGAAACATACATCATGAGAAGCAATAAGTGCCAAGGGAAGAGCTATAAAAGCATAACACGACGATTGTAAACAATAAAGCAAGAAAACAACTAGCGCATTTACATGGAAGACAAACAGTTTCTTGTTTGTAGCCTACAGGAAAGCTCGAAACAAGTTGAACAACCGCTAAAATGAGTTCTAGATGTTTGTTGTCTTCCAGGAATTCCGTGGGCAACCTTAAAAAATGGCAAAATAAGCAAATAAACATTTGGATGCGATAAAGAAAGCGTTTTGCGTGATTAAAGATTAATGTGTTTGTTTGTCTTCCCAGTGAAAGGTTTCATCCAGCTGGCTCCGGTGGAGAACAGCACTGTTCGTGTGCGGGCAGGGGAGAGCTTGACCCTGCAGGTGGACATGGAGGCCTACCCCCACCCTCACACCACCTGGAGCTTCATGAGCCACAGGCTGAAGAACACCTCCGAGCACGTCATCACCACGCTCAACCAAACACACAGGTACACACACACACACACACACAGGTACACACACACACACAAACACACACAGGTACAAACACACACACAGGTACACACACACACACAGGTACAAACACACACATACACAGGTACACACACACACACACACAGGTACACACTCTGCTGTCTCTTCCTCATTCTTAAACACACACACACACACACAGGTACACACTCTGCTGTGTCTTCCTTGTTCTTAAACACACACACACACACACAGAGGCCAAGCACATAGCCAGGGGTGCTAACTCAAACTCATCCGAACATTGTACACAGACTGCCTTTTCTTTTAAACACAAGGGGGCTACGTTATATTAAACAGACGTATGTGATGAAAACCTAATAAAAGTTAAACAAACATTACACCCACTGTACCTACTACAGAACCCTACAAACACCATCACACACGCAGGCCATACCACATAGCAGTGTGTGTTCATTACACCCTCAGGCTGAAATGTAACAGCTCGGGTTCCAGCTGGCCCCGGGTCAGGCAGGGTGACGACGGACTGTCACATGCTGCCTCCCTCCAGACCAGTAGGAGGAGGAGGGAGGGGAGAGGAGGAGGGAGGAGAGAGGAGACTGCAAGGAAGAGAGGGTGGAAGAGAGGGAAGGAGAGGGTGACACCATTAAATGATGAGGGCCCCAGAGTCCTGCAGCGAGGCCGGGGGCCCGTGTCAGGCTGCCTGAGACGAAGAAATGAGCGGTTGAACAAAACAAGGGAAAGATTTTGCGGTTTTGAGTTCAGTGAGGTGAAACATTCCCAGTGTTGCTGGAGTGACTGGTGTGGAGAGCAGAATGCCCCCCTGCTGTTGGACACAGGAATCAAACAAAGCAAGGCTGTGATGCTGCTGGCTGCTCACACAGCCTCAGCTAGTACACAGTACTTAGTTAACAGCTGGCTAGTACACAGTACTTAGTACACAGCTAGCTGGTACACAGCTACCTAGTACACATTACTTAGTAAACAGCTAGCTAGTACACAGTACTTACTACACAGCTAGCTAGTACACAGTACTTAGTACACAGCTAGCCAGTACACAGTACTTAGTACACAGCTAGCTAGTACACAGTACTTAGTTAACAGCTGGCTAGTACACAGTACTTAGTACACAGCTAGCCAGTACACAGTACTTAGTACACAGCTAGCGGGTACACAGCTACCTAGTACACATTACTTAGTAAACAGCTAGCTAGTACACAGTACTTACTACACAGCTAGCTAGTACACAGTACTTAGTATACAGCTAGCTGGTACACAGTACTTAGTAGACAGCTAGCTAGTACACAGTACTTAGTACACAGCTAGATAGTACACAGTACTTAGTACACAGCTAGCCAGTACACAGTACTTAGTACACAGCTAGCTGGTACACAGCTACCTAGTACACATTACTTAGTAAACAGCTAGCTAGTACACAGTACTTACTACACAGCTAGCTAGTACACAGTACTTAGTACACAGCTAGCTAGTACACAGTACTTAGTACACAGCTAGATAGTACACAGTACTTAGTACACAGCTAGCCAGTACACAGTACTTAGTACACAGCTAGCTAGTACACAGTACTTAGTACACAGCTAGATAGTACACAGTACTTAGTACACAGCTAGCCAGTACACAGTACTTAGTACACAGCTAGCTAGTACACAGTACTTAGTACACAGCTAGATAGTACACAGTACTTAGTACACAGCTAGCCAGTACACAGTACTTAGTACACAGCTAGATAGTACACAGTACTTAGTACACAGCTAGCCAGTACACAGTACTTAGTACACAGCTAGATAGTACACAGTACTTAGTACACAGCTAGCCAGTACACAGTACTTAGTACACAGCTAGCTAGTACACAGTACTTAGTACACAGCTAGATAGTACACAGTACTTAGTACACAGCTAGCCAGTACACAGTACTTAGTACACAGCTAGCTAGTACACAGCTAGGTTTGCCAGCAGCCAGTTCTCAGTGAGCTGCGTGTTTATAAGCTGAGAAGTTCCTGTTTGTCTTCATCCACAGGTACCAGAGCAAGCTGAGGCTGGTGCGCCTGAAGATGTCAGAGGGAGGAGTTTACACCTTCTCCGCCACCAACGGAGATGCCAGCGTCAACCAATCGTTCACCGTCTACGTGATCAGTAAGTGGGATACCTGATCACATGTTCTGTGAGCCCAGGAACCTTGCTGATTCTATGGACCAGACTGGCTTCAGTATATTCCTGTAATGTTCTCCTGATGGGCTCTGGTCGTTCATGTGATGTTCCTGTGACGTTCTTCTGCCCTGCCAGGTAAGCCAGAGATCGTGTCTCACGAGGGGCCAGTGGATGGCCAGGTGCGCTGCGTTGCAGAGGGGTTCCCCGCGCCGCAGATAACATGGTTCTACTGCGAGCAGCCGTACAAGAGGTGAGACGCTCTCAGATAACTCCTGCTCAGATAACTACTGTTCAGATAACTACTGTTCAGATAACTCCTGTTCAGATAACTACTGTTCAGATAACTACTGTTCAGATAACTACTGTTCAGATAATTCCTGCTTAGATAACTACTGTTCAGATAACTCCTGCTTAGATAACTACTGTTCAGATAACTACTGTTCAGATAACTACTGTTCAGATAACTCCTGCTTAGATAACTACTGTTCAGATAACTACTGTTCAGATAACTCCTGCTTAGATAACTACTGTTCAGATAACTCCTGCTTAGATAACTACTGTTCAGATCATTCCTGGTCAGATAACTACTGTTCAGATAATTCCTGTTCAGATAACTACTGTTCAGATAATTCCTGCTCAGATAACTACTGTTCAGATAACTACTGTTCAGATAACTCCTGCTTAGATAACTACTGTTCAGATAACTACTGTTCAGATAATTCCTGTTCAGATAACTCCTGCTTAGATAACTACTGTTCAGATAACTACTGTTCAGATAACTACTGTTCAGATACTTCCTGGTCAGATAACTACTGTTCAGATAATTCCTGTTCAGATAACTCCTGCTTAGATAACTACTGTTCAGATAACTACTGTTCAGATAACTACTGTTCAGATACTTCCTGGTCAGATAACTACTGTTCAGATAATTCCTGTTCAGATAACTACTGTTCAGATAATTCCTGCTTAGATAACTACTGTTCAGATAACTCCTGCTCAGATAACTACTGTTCAGATAATTCCTGCTTAGATAACTACTGTTCAGATAACTACTGTTCAGATAACTACTGTTCAGATCATTCCTGGTCAGATAACTACTGTTCAGATCATTCCTGCTTAGATAACTCCTGTTCAGATAACTACTGTTCAGATAACTACTGTTCAGATCATTCCTGGTCAGATAACTACTGTTCAGATAATTCCTGTTCAGATAACTACTGTTCAGATAACTACTGTTCAGATCATTCCTGGTCAGATAACTACTGTTCAGATAATTCCTGTTCAGATAACTACTGTTCAGATAACTCCTGCTTAGATAACTACTGTTCAGATAACTCCTGTTCAGATAACTCCTGCTCAGATAACTACTGTTCAGATAACTCCTGCTCAGATAACTACTGTTCAGATAATTCCTGGTCAGATAACTACTGTTCAGATAATTCCTGTTCAGATAACTACTGTTCAGATAACTACTGTTCAGATAACTCCTGCTCAGATAACTACTGTTCAGATAATTCCTGGTCAGATAACTACTGTTCAGATAACTACTGTTCAGATAACTACTGTTCAGATAACTACTGTTCAGATAACTCCTGCTTAGATAACTACTGTTCAGATAATTCCTGTTCAGATAACTACTGTTCAGATAACTACTGTTCAGATAACTACTGTTCAGATAACTACTGTTCAGATAACTACTGTTCAGATAACTCCTGCTTAGATAACTACTGTTCAGATAACTCCTTGGGGCAGGATCATCCCAGTTTGGAGCTGAGGGGCGGTGTTTAGGAACCAGAGGTGATGCTGATAGGGTGTTGCACAGGGCAACTGGAGAGGCGTGACTTGTGATTGGTGGACTATATTGAGATAGGCAATAGCAGTACATCCTGTTCATAGGAAGTTTAGTGAGTCATAGTTAACACGTTGGAGTACCTTGCGTCCATGGAAACACCAATCCAAGGTAGTTAGTCACAGGCGATTACCCAATCGTTATCCAGTCATTTCGGATTATTATCAAGCAGACTTAGGAAGCCATCCACACAGACACAGTAACCTATGGGATGGTACACAACGTGATTCTGACTCGACGTGCAAGAAGGCTTTGATGCGACATAAACCGTCAGATACCCTCAGAAGATCAATCGCGCATGCTCGGAAACCTCTCCCCGTCCCCAACACGCCCACACACAGGCACACCCATACTGACCCCGCCTCCACGAGCACACAGCCCCACCCCTCTCCCCCCCCACCACCACCACCACCACCACTCCCTCCCAGGTGCGCACGTTCTCACAGCCCCAAAACCCCGCCCCCCCCCCCCTTCCCCCAGGTGCTCCCACCAGCTCAACGCCACGGAGGAGCAGCAGGATGTCGTCACGGTGACGGTGTTCAGGCCCATGTTCGGAAAGACGGAGGTGGAGAGCCGCCTGAACATCAGCAGGGGCCGGTACAGCACCCTGGAGTGTGTGGCCACCGTGGAGGGCGAGCAAGCGTACACCCTGTTCTCTATCAGCGGTGAGTCTGGACACGCACGCATATCCTGAACACACACACACAAACACATAAACGGTATATATTCACACCAATACACTCATATTTATAGACACACACACACACATCCTGTTCTCTGCACCCTGTTCTCTGTCAGCGTTGAGTCTGGACACGCACACGCGCATATCCTGTGCACACACACAAACACAAACACATATACTGTACATATTCACACCAATACACTCACATTTATACACACACACACATATCCTTTAGACACAAACACATATACTGTACACCAGTGGTCTTCAACCCTGGTCCTCAGGACCCACTGTCCTGCATGTTTTAGATGTTTCCCTGCTCCAACACACCTGATTCTAATGCATGGGTCGTTATCTAGCTCTGAAGAATCCTGGTAAACGATCATGCATTAGAATCAGGTGTTTGGGAAGGGGGAAACATCCAAAACATGCAGGACAGTGGGTCCTGAGGACCAGGGTTGAAGACCACTGCTGTACACATTCACACAAATACACACTGTTCTCTGTCAGCGTTGAGTCTGGACACACACACGCACATATCCTGTACAAACACACACACGCAAACACGTATACTGTGCATATTCACACCAATACACTCACATTTATAGACACACACACCCACACACACAAACGTGGAGGGGTCTAGGGTGTGTCTGGAGGGTGTAAACAGGGCAGAATGGGACAGAGGGGAGGGGGTTGAGGAGTCTGAGGGAGCTAGGGGATTTGGGACATCGGTGTCTGGGGGGGGGGGGGGGGGTGGGGGGGGGGGGCTCTCTGTAGGGGCAGGGGGGAAGGGGTCTGCTGTGGAGGGGGGGGGGGAGCGTCAGCCTGTCTCTGGGATTGTTATTAAACTTGAGTGTTAATCCTCTGCAGATCTCCACCTCGGGATTAATGTTTCGTGCACTGTCAACATCTCTGACAAGGTCACAATGGCAGGAGAGCTTCCTGATCCTCCACAATCTCTCTCCCCTGCCTCAAAACACCCATAATCATGCACTGACAACCTGGTCCAGACCACAAACTACAGGTGATATTAACCTGGTCAGACCGTAAGCTACAGGTGATGTTAACCTGGTCAGACCATAAGCTACAGGTGATATTAACCTGGTCAGACCATAAGCTACAGGTGATATTAACCTGGTCAGACCATAAGCTACAGGTGATATTAACTTGGTCAGACCACAAACTACAGGTGATATTAACCTGGTCAGACCGTAAACTACAGGTGATATTAACCTGGTCAGACCACAAGCCACAGGTGATATTAACCTGGTCAGACCACAAACTACAGGTGACATTAACCTGGTCAGACCACAAACTACAGGTGATATTAACCTGGTCAGACCACAAGCCACAGGTGATATTAACCTGGTCAGACCACAAACTACAGGTGATATTAACCTGGTCAGACCACAAGCTACAGGTGATATTAACCTGGTCAGACCACAAACTACAGGTGATATTAACCTGGTCAGACCACAAGCTACAGGTGATATTAACCTGGTCAGACCGTAAACTACAGGTGATATTAACCTGGTCCAGACCACAAACTACAGGTGATATTAACCTGGTCAGACAACAAACTACAGGTGATATTAACCTGGTCAGACCATAAGCCACAGGTAATATTAACCTGGTCAGACCGTAAGCTACAGGTGATATTAACCTGGTCAGACCACAAACTACAGGTGATATTAACCTGGTCAGACCATAAGCTACAGGTGATATTAACCTGGTCAGACCACAAACTACAGGTGATATTAACCTGGACAGACCACAAACTCCAGGTGATATTAACCTGGTCAGACCATAAGCTACAGGTGATATTAACCTGGTCAGACCACAAACTACAGGTGATATTAACCTGGTCCGACCACAAACTACAGGTGATATTAACCTGGTCAGACCATAAGCCACAGGTGATATTAACCTGGTCAGACCATAAGCTACAGGTGATATTAACCTGGTCAGACCACAAACTACAGGTGATATTAACCTGGTCAGACCACAAACTACAGGTGATATTAACCTGGTCAGACCATAAGCCACAGGTGATATTAACCTGGACAGACCACAAACTACAGGTAATATTAACCTGGTCATGTATCTTCACCATCTACACTACATCCAGCAACGTCCATATCAAAAACAAAGGATTGAGCCTTGTTGTTTGACATATATTCTACCCAGGGGCGCTCCCTGTTCAACACGGGTTCAAGCCTTAATCCTGTTGTGTAAACCTCAGCAAAAAGAGATACCACAACCCTGTAACGCTCGCTGTCAGCGTAATCACCGCTGTCATCTCTGCTGCATCCTCGTTCACCCGTCAACCGCAAATCCCAAGAACAACCTGTTGATCCACTGAGTGGCACGCTGACTCCCTTGGAGCAGGTCCTGGAGGTCTGGGTGGAGGGAGGGGAGGCCACAACAGGGGAGCAGGTCCTGGATGTGTGGGGAGGTCTGGGTGGAGGGGAGGGGAGGCCACAACAGGGGAGCAGGTCCTGGAGGTGTGGGGAGGTCTGGGTGGAGGGGAGGGGAGGCCACGACAGGGGAGCAGGCCCTGGAGGTGTGGGGAGGTCTGGGTGGAGGGGAGGGAAGGCCACGACAGGGGAGCAGCAATGTGGAGCTGGAGGAGGAGAAGGGGGGGTGGAAGCTACAGTTGGCTTGTGGGTGGGAATTCTGGGAAACTAGTTGGACTAGGGAGCCAATAAGGACTGTCTCAAAATGGCATGATCCCAGACTCGGCCTGACTTGCTAATTTGTCGGCTGGTTGGATGACTTACCGACTCCCTGGGTGGGTGGCTGACTGAATAACTGGTCTGGCTGGCTGCCTGACTGGCTGGCGAGCTGTCTGGCGGACTGGCTGCCTGGTTGGGTGGCTGACATGTTTGCTGACAGGCTGACTGGTTGGCTGTCTGATCTGGCTGGTAGGTGTAGGCTAGCTGATTGGCTGGAGTTGGCTAGGTAGCTGACTGATTGGCTGGAGGTGTAGACTAGCTGATTGGCTGGAGGTGGCTAGCTATCTGGCTGATTGGCTGGAGGTGTTTGCTAGCTGATTGGCTGGTTGGCTGGAGTTGGCTAGCTAGCTGGCTGATTGGCTGGAGGTGTAGGCTAGCTGATTGGCTGGTTGGCTGGAGTTGTAGGCTAGCTAGCTGGCTGATTGGCTGGAGGTGTAGGCTAGCTGGTTGGCTGGAGTTGGCTAGCTAGCTGGCTGATTGGCTGCAGGTGTAGGCTAGCTGATTGGCTGGTTGGCTGGAGTTGGCTAGCTAGCTGGCTGATTGGCTGGAGGTGTTGCCTTGGCTGGCTGCAGGGTTAGGGTTAAGGTGTGTGTGTGTGTGTGTGTGTGTGTGTGGGGGGGGGGGGGGTTGTTGTTGTAGCCAGAGAGCTGCAGGAAGCCAGGGGGAGCTGACAGGTTCAGTCAGGATTAGTTTCTTGCAGACTCAGCATTCTCAGGTTTGATATGGTAAGAAAGCTCCTTAGAGCTAAACAGCTTATTTATTACCGACTGTCCAGAGGAGCATAACAATAACAAAGCATCACGCTCACACACAAACGCAAAACCTGAAGGTATTCAATGACGTTAGAGCATTGCTACGATGCAGAGGATACGAAGCTGTAAGACTGGCCTCTACCTCAGACAGGTGGGCCTGACAGGATTGAATAACAGGGTTGTTTTTGTCGTTCCCTGGGGTGTTGTCCGTGATACAGCACACGGATGTTATCCGTTTATCACAGCCAGGGAGTGCGTTTGGTTCATCCGGCTGGTGCTGCTCCCCTGGGTGGAGCTTCTGACGCTTCTCTAAATAGAGTTCTCGTCTGTTGAGCATCCAGCAACGTTCTACGCGGTTTTCATCATCTCACTAATGTACCGAGTGAAAGTCTATGATCCAGAGGTAGAAAGCTGGACTAAGGCATCTTTCATGCCCTAAACCTATTCAGTACCATTCAGCCATTATTTTTGGAGCGAAACTCTCGAACAGAGGTATAAAGAAACGGCATTTTCACCTCCCCTTGTGTCCTCAGCCTCCCGTCGCCCCCAGTATTCTGGAGTAAATGTATAAGTGCATGCAGAGACAAGGTCCATGACCAGGAGTGAAGTGGAAAGGAGGGAAAGAGAAAGGGAAAAGGAGGGATGTAGAGCAAAGGGTCCAGAAAACGAGGGGAGGGAGAGGGTAGAGAGAGGGTAGAGAGCGAAAAGGTGAGAGAAAGGCCGACTGTGTTAAAGCGAGAAAGAAAGTAATGCCTATTAACAGGAACCTGATAGCCATTATGACTTGTATTGGACTGGGAGAAGCAGGAGTGATGGAGGACTGAGGCTGCTGCCTCCTCTCTGTGTGACTCAACTCAGCCCCTCTGCATGGTGCTCAGTGCAGAGCCCGGCCATCATTCTAATGAGCTTTCGTCCCAGTCTCAATGCCACGGCTTGCAACAATGAAACCATATAGTTTCTCCCTCATTGTGCAAGTTAACCCAAGCTGAGCGTTATATATATATATATATTTTTAAAGACTGGCAAATGTAACTTTAACTAGTACAAAGACGCTGGAAGCTAAAAGCAATGGTCTGCTCTCAGTTTTAGGCGATGGGGCATTTTGACAAGGTTATTGTGGGATAGAAATACACCTGGGGTTGAAAAGAATAAATGCAATAATACTTTGGAATGGTTTAAAATCGTCCATTAAAGGCCATTTGTGAAAAGAGCTTGTGTATGACTCACGGCAAATGGATGCGTTATTATAGATTGCATGTTTTAATCACTGTCATTCAGGCGAGATCTATTGACTGGTTCTGTGTTTTTGTTCTTTAGTTCAACACTAACTCACAAATCCCGTCTGCATGAGAGCAGCAGGTTAGCATTTAAAACAAACAGGGTGCACAAAAGGTTGACAACTTTAGATTTGTGGGGAAAAAACCTTGACACTATGACAGAACTCATGGACGAGGGAGGGTGGTGTTAAGTAGGGATTAAGAATTCCACCAATTTCTCCTACTACAAGATCTACCTATCAAATACAAAGTATATACGTGGTTTGTTTTAGGCTACCAGTTTACAGACGCAAAATCAGATGTATGAACATATGCAGGAAGAAGATAGAATAGCAGTGGAAGGGATTTCCCAAAATGGTATTAAATCTTCACCAGAAAATGGGGTTGTGGTGAAGTTAGCTGGTATCTGGGTTGGCACAGCAGCGATGACACGGGATTGACCCTGTATTTTTTCACCCACCCCCAAATGTCACCAGGCCTTTGTTGATCTCACCAAAAGGTCTTCAGCTCCTTGTGAGTGTGCATAGGTGTGTGGGGGGCCCTTGAGTATGTGTGTGAGCCCGGTGTGTGTGTGTGTGTGTGTGTGTGTGGGTCCTGTGTGTGTGTGTGTGTGTGTGTGTGTGTGTGTGTGTGTGTGTCCTCCAGAGCAAGAGGGTACTCCCCTCAGGGCCATTTCCAGATCCACTATATCTTCCAACCCCCGTTGACCTGGTATTTAGTTCAAGATGACAGAGGACAGACATGCACTTCTTTATCATGTCACTGCAGAGGATATGCATTTCAAAATGGTTTCATGTCATTTAAAATCCGTTCCAGACAAGCATGTGGACAATCTTGCATGTCCATCAGACGGCCAATTGCATTACGTTTCTTATTAGACTGTACTTAAATACTATACTTACAGTAACTACATGATTACACCCCCCTTCCCCCAAGTGTCAAATACAGTATTCACTTTGTTAGACTAATCTGCTGTATATGCAGCATATGGGGTCCATAACACTGAGCTGTATGTGGATGAGGAGGATGAGGGAGAAGGATAGAGACTAGAGGAGACGAAACTAAGAGAAGGAAAAGGGGGTGAGAGAGGAGGTGAAGAAAGGGTGAGCGGTGACAGAGAGGGAGAGGAGGGAAAGGAGGAAGAGTAAAATGGAGGAGAGAGAAAAAGGAAAAGCAAGAGAGATGGAGAAGAGGGAATGAAAGTGAGAGGAGAGAGAGGGAGGGAAAGAGTGAGAGAAAGGGAGAGTGAGAGAAAGGGAGAGTGAGAGAAAGGGAGAGTGAGAGAAAGGGAGAGAGTGAGAGAGAGAGGACTGCCAGGGACAGCAGTCAGTGATCCACACATTCCTGCTGGCTGAAGTGTCTGTAATCACTCATTTCCATGGCCTCATCATGGTGTCATTAGCCCACGACCAACACCCTGTCCTGGGCACGCATGCTCGCCTTCACCCCCTTACTGTCACCTTCTGCCTGGCAGTGGAAGATCATGTCACTCAGATGTGACAGAATGGCTTTTATTTGAGTGGAGGGAAGGGGTAATAATATAATGCAGAGATCAACAGTGATTAGTTTACCATAAGCAATAGAGCAACGATGCCAGCCTCTAGCTACATGTGTGTGTGTGTGTGTTTGTGTGCCATAGTCAAGATCCCAGCCCCTAGAAAAGACAGTATAGGAACGGATCCTCTTCTTTGATCTCTTCATCATAATCTAAAGAGACGCATCGCTCTACTGGCTGAGCCTCAGGGAAGCTTCTAGATTAGGGTTTATGACACATCTCTATCGTCTTAATTTTATTAAAACTGCAAGGGTCTGTGTTCTTACAGATGTGTGCTTTGTGGCACTGGAGACGGGGGGTGCAGGGGGTGGGGGGGGGGGGTTGGGGGGGATCTCTGAGTCCACCAGACAGCTAGCCTTTAGATATGAGGGGATGAGGATTTAGGTGTGTGTGAGATGCTCTCTGGAAAGGCCAGGAAGGATTCAGATTTTATTATTATTATTTTCTGATACAGTTCCTGGGTTCCAAAGGGATTTGGGTAGGCGCTCAGTGTCTGTAAGATGAGCTCATGTTTGATTTGTCTAGAAGGAATATTTGCAGAGATTTTTGTGACACAGTAAACAAATTTACTGAACACTCCATGAGAATATATGCCAAAAATGGATTATGTTTCAATTTCTTAACACTGATTTTCAATAAATTGTGGTTTATTATTGTGCGGTTTTAACAATCTCTACATATTCCCCTTGTTGTAAGGGTCAAAGAATGACCCACATTAAACCCTAAAATAAAACAGGGTTAATTGGATTTTCAACCCCTTATCTATTTTGCATGAACCCTGTCATTCATCACAAACATTGTGAAATATATTGGTTTCAATTTTTTTGGGAGTGATGCTAAGTGACATATCTCTTCTTCTCCTCCCCAAATGCTAACAGGAAATACAGAAGATATCATTCAGGATGGCACTAAACACAGCCCATTGGTCGGCACACTGTGGAAGACTAGTGATTTTGTTGTTGTAAATTGACCTTTTTTGACAACAAGTCACAGTCTACCTCAGTGGACAGATCTCTGTCAACATTAGTCCAGCAGAGGTTTTTTAGCCATATTCGTCATAAAAGCATCAGTGTCCTGTAATCAGGGCAGATAGTCTCACATGGTAAGTCTCAAAGTGTCCTTCTATATCTGTTACACCGTGTGTGTGTGTGTGTGTGTGTGTGTGTGTGTGTGTGTGTGTGTGTGTGTGTGTGTGTGTGTGTGTGTGTGTGTGTGTGTGTGTGTGTGTGTGTGTGTGTGTGTGTGTGTGTGTGTGTGTGTGTGTGTGTGTGTGTGTGTGTGTGTGTGTGTGTGTGTGTGTGTGTGTGTGTGTGTGTGTGTGTGTGTGTGTGTGTGTGTGTGTGTGTGTGTGTGTGTGTGTGTGTGTGTGTGTGTGTGTGTGTGTGTGTGTGTGTGTGTGTGTGTGTGTGTGTGTGTGTGTGTGTGTGTGTGTGTGTGTGTGTGTGTGTGTGTGTGTGTGTGTGTGTGTGTGTGTGTGTGTGTGTGTGTGTGTGTGTGTGTGTGTGTGTGTGTGTGTGTGTGTGTGTGTGTGTGTGTGTGCGCGCGCGTGCGTGCGTTGGCCTTGTATGGGATCAGTTCAATTTCAATTCAGTCTATTCAAATAGTGCAGCATGTATTTCAAATATGAAACAGATGAAACAAACCACTATACATTTAAATAGCACATGATAAAAAATACAAGAAATAAATGATTCAGATTGTAAAGACGCTTGCTCTAAATTGAACAGAAGTCAACGTATCATTTAACGGATGCTTTTATCCAAAGCAACACAAAGGGATGGAACCTGTCACCTTTTGATCTGCAGTCAATTGCCAAACCACTGAGCTGTACCGTAAACTAGAACATGATGTCAAACGTCTCAGCTCACAGTGCTTTTCACTTTCCTTGGACATTTTGGGGGGTTGATGCGGGGTTCTTTATCTTTTATCTAATTGTAAATGATGTAGATTTAAATAAAAATGCTATTAAATGGGTTGCAAACTGATTTGTTCCTTGTTCATAATAAGCAACACTATTATATTTCTGCTGTAGCTAAACTATCACCATCAATTCAATCAAGCAAGGTTATGAATCCATTTGAATCGCACTGAAAGACTGTAGAGTGAGCGCATCCGTGGAGAATCACCAATGCCTCGTGCGGTAAAAGGATGGATGGATGGATGGATGGATGGATGGATAGACGGATGCGTGAATGAATTCATGGATTTGTAGACTAATAAAAAGCGTGCCGTAATGGCTTGTCTATGGGTATGAATATGCATTGCGAAATAGGAACAATACGAGGGGGTGTTAACTCCCGACTCCCACTGAAGGTTGTGAGATGTTTCCATGACGACTGCCATAGCAACCCATACTGCACCGCCAGCATGTTTAGCCCGAAGCTTGACAACGTTCTCTGTGGATCCTTCAGACCTTGAGGACTATTGTTGACTACACACTCTCTCTCTCCATCTCAGTCTTTTTCTTAGTACTCTCTCTGTCTCTGTCTCTCTCTCTCTCCATCTCATTCTTTGCTAAGTACTCTCTGCCTCTTTCTCTCCTCCCCTCCTCTCTGTCTCTCTCCATCTCAGTATTTGCTAAGTACTCTCTCTGCCTCTCTCTCCCCCCTCTCTCTCTCCCCCCTCTCTCTCTCTATCTCACTCTTTGCTTAGTACTCTCTCTCTCTCCATCTCAGTCTTTGCTAAGTACTCTCTCTACCCCTCTCTGCCTGCCTCTCTCTCTGCCTCTCCACTGTATTTCATTCTCTCTTTCTCCCCTCTCCACTCAACCAGGTCAACCACCCGCATGTCCCCTTAGATGAGTTAAAAACTCATTATATAGAGTGTGTGTGTGTGTGCGTGTGTGTGCGTGTGCGTGTGTGCGTGTGCATGTGCGTGTTGGAGGCTGAAGGGGATCTAGTTCATGATAGCATGAACAGGTCTGTTACCATGGGCTTGCCAAGCTAGGCAACAGCTGTTCATACTGGCTACAGCAAGTTCTTCTCTTACAATCTTACAGTCCGACCACTGTCAACTCAAATCAAATGTTTGCCTTTGACGGTCTGTTGGAGCCCAAGAAAGATAAGTGAATATGTTCACGGCTAACGTGAAACCATATCAATAAACCAGTACGAAAAAAAGTGTTTACTTTTGTGTGTGTGTGTGTGGGGGGGGGGGGGTATTTGTACAGTGCTCAGAAAACAGCACAAGGGCCTTCTTCACCTTGAGCAAATGAAAAGGAGCGAGTCTTTCAGCATCTGTCCATAAACACCCCCTCAGTCAGGACAAGACCAGCAATGTCTGTCTGCTAGATGAGAGAGCATCCTGAAACAACGTCTATGGATGCTGAATGGGGGTCAGATGGCTCAATGGTTAAGGCGTTGGCCTCATGATCAGTCCTTGGGCAAGGCACTTCACCCTACTTGCCTCGGGAAAATGTCCCTGTACTTACTATAAGTCGCTTTGGATAAAAGCTTCTGCTAAATGAATAAATGTGAATGGTACAGACCATGACAGACTTATGCAAGCTTGGCCACTTATAGGGTGGAAAGCTGACATTTTCATCATGATTGGGGTAAGGGTTAAGGTTTGGATCACACATTTTGTACTTTGTAACAATTGCTGTTCTCGACTGTTTTTTTGTTTTGGGGCAAAATAAAATCCTGTTGGTTATTATTTAAAAGCATAATAACAACATATTGAGCTAGATATAAATATATAAATTGAATATGGTAAACATTTGGAAAATATCAACATATAGATTTAAAAAAAATGCCCAGCCCTAGATGTCGCCACAGGCTATGAGAGAGCGACCCCTAGTGGTGAGATGTGAGCAGTGCCGTCGCCAGATGTTCTCTGCAGTTGGACCTGCTGTAATAAGGCCTTCATGAGCCAGACTGGTTCATACCTCGACCCACTCAACAGGTGACACTCAGCCGTACAAAGGCTGGATAGGAAAAGTAATTTGGATTATTTATCTTATTTTTTGCGGATTATTTGAGTTTTTGTTATCTAAAATCCAGGAATACCTGTATAACATGATACACAAAATATAAACTCTACAACATGCAGCCAACATGTATAATTTTCATTACATGCCTTATCACCGTCACCAATGCACGAGCACGTAGGCCGACGTGCACTTAAGTAGGCTGTATAAACTCTGTGACACGGATCAGCTATTTTCTTTTTCTTTTAGTATCTCTCTGTCTCCTCTCTCTGTGTCTGTCCCTCTCCCTCTCTCTCTCCCTCCCTCTCTCTCTCTCTCTCTCTCTCTCTCTCCCCTCTCTCTCTCTCCCAACATCCCTCTCTCTCTCCCTCCCCATCCCTCCCTCCCCCTCCCTCCCCCCTCCCTCCCTCCTCTCTCTCTCTCCCTCCTCTCAAACTAGGAGGATCTGATGACGTCATGTGTCAGCTGACAGGTTTGTTTTGCTGCTGAAGACTCGCTGTTGAAGGAAGGAACATTTAGATCCTGAACAAACTGTGCTTAGATCAGACAAGTTTGGACCATTTCTGTTTTAAATTTATTATTTTAAGAAATCCGAAAAGTGTACAGTTTTAACAAACGCGGTTGTTTTTTGGTCTGAGTGCAAAAATGCCTTCAGAAAAACCTTCAAACAAAGAAGGACATTTGGTAGGTATTGAAAACTAAAGTTGGCTTATTTTTCAGTTTGACAGTTGTATTGTCAGGACATTTGTTAAAATATAAATAAATTCTTGATCCGTAGGTTTATATTGTAGGACTGACTGTCCCAGTTCAGTGTATTTTCTAGGCCCAAAGTGTTCTTTGTGTACAGAGCAGATGGTTACCTAATTCTGTGACATCGATCAGGTTAAAAAACATCCTTAATTTAAGTGGGTTTTCAAGATATTAGATAAAAAAGACACAACAACTATGGTTTTGAATGTTTAGCTTTATTGTTTTTACTATTTTGGGTTCGGGGTGGTGTCTTTCTCTTCCTGTTGGCCTTACAATATAAAACGAAAACCAAAAATAGAAGACATTTTAAAATGTTTCTATAAAATGATCAACTGTAGATTCAGAGGAACAGACAGCAGTGCTGTGTGTTTACTGTGTTTATCTGTGTTTATTTGTGTTTACCTGTGTTTATTTGTGCCAGCTGGCCAGCTTGGAGAAAACAAGCAGGCTTCAAATCGCTGGTGTCGAAATGTTGAGCTGCAGGATTGGGGGATGGGAGGGGGTGGGGGTGGGGGCAGAGGAACCTGCTATAATGTAACAGGCCAACAGTTCAATTCTAGCTCCTCTGTTTTATTGTTTGCCGTGTCACCCTGACTGTGTCATCCTGACTGTGTCTGTTACATAGAACTTTCTTTTCCTAGCTGCTTAAGCTTAGATAATCAGGTAAAACATCTTATTAGACATTACATTACATTACAGATGGGGGGTGGACTGCTGCTGGGACTGAAGGACCAAAGCCTTATGTTGGTCATCTGCCCACTGTGAACAACATAGTTGTCTACTTATAATGATGTCATACCACAAGAGAAATATGTGTTTTATCAGGATTTTTCTGTCCTAGTTTGACATACGGAGTCATATAATTTCCAGTTTTAAATCTGAGGTTTAGTGTGGCTGTGAGGTTGAAGCTTCATGTGTCAGGAGGCTAACTCAGACCCCGCAGACTTTCCACATTTCCAGCTCATTTCAAACCTCTACAGTCATTCAGGGCCTTGTTTACCACTAACAAGGAAGCTGACACATAAATGAATTCTAAAACGGTTAGCTAGCTGGCTAGCTAGCTGATATAGTGAAACAAAGTGAAAATGTAGTGTAGGCGGTTTTCTGCCATTGAGTGAAGCAGTTTGGTTGGAGGTAAAGCTCTCAAACAGAGATTCCCTTGTGTTCATGACCTTCCCAGGGAAATGGTTCAATACAGACAGACACCACTGTTGTTCCTCTTGGCCTCTGAAGTCTATTAAACACACTAAACAACCGTGCAGATTGTAAACTAGTTGCCCCAAAAAAATCAGTTATCTTCTAAGGCAAACAAGTACACAGGGAACATTTGAAAGACGTGTTGGAATTATACTTGGAGCAATTCAGGCCATAAAAAAATCCATTAAAAACGATCCTTTTCTTGTTCATCTGTTACGACCGCATAGACAAAGAAACCACAGCTGAGATCTTATCAGCTGCTGAGGTAACTGTTGTTTCACACAGGGGACAAACAACCACAGGGGTCAAAGTTCACAAGGGATGGGGTCAAAGTTCAACAGGGACGGGGTCAAAGTTCAGTAGGGAGAGGTGTCTTTGGGAACCTGCCCTGCCCCACAGTGTTCAGCTCTTCAGTGGCAGCCTGTTTCCTGTGTATATACCCCCTCCCCCTGTACTATATATACCCTTTCTCTAAACTATTTTACTATAGTTATATTCCCCCCCATCTGTACAGCTAGTGCCCAGGTTTATCTTCTTTGTATTTTACATTCAATTTTTTATTCTGTTCCTATCATACCCTTATTATGATGTTACATATATGTTCTATGTTTGCTGTTTCCTGCCAAAGTTAATTCTGTGTTTGTATATCTTGCATAGCAAATAAAATCTGATTCTGATTCTGATTGTGTGTGTCAACAGAGCAGAGGGTGGATGACGTGAGGCTGATCCGAGAACAGCACCCTAACAAGATCCCAGTAGGTCCCTGATGCATGTCACTCAACATACCTGTCACTTACACGCTACATATATGTACCTGATGCAGCTCACACGCTTCACATGCTCCAGGTCATACTACAAACATGTTCCGTCAGTCTAGATGCGTGTATTACTAAGATACTACATAACATGTGTCAGAATTTAATGGTATGTATGTAGTATGGCACTTCACATTATCTAATGTGCTTTAGAACAATCTGTTGGTCCCCATATGGTGACTTGCCAGTGCTGTTTGTTGTATCTCTTGCTTTATGTTCACAATCGTTGTGTTATGCATTTACAGTTCTTCCCTTGGCACTTATTGGTTCTCATGATGTATGATTCACAATCTAAAACCCACTGTGTTCGGGGTCTATCACGTTGCTATGCTCAATGACTGATGCTCTGTGTAAAAGCTCTCTTGTAAGTCGCTTTGGATAAAAGCGTCTGCTAAATTAATACATGTAATGTAAATGTAATGTAATGTGTCACCACACGTCTCACGTGTGTCACAGTACTGAGCACGTTTGAATCATTCTTATAACAGGAACATTTCAGCTGCATGAACCCCCCAGTCATAAGACTCTGCTATGTTGCAGGTGATCATTGAGAGGTACAAGGGAGAGAAACAGCTTCCTATTCTGGACAAGACCAAGTTCCTTGTCCCTGACCACGTCAACATGAGCGAACTCATCAAAATCATCAGGTATATCTGGATGGTCCCAACCCTGTGTGTGTGTCTGTCTGTGTGTGTGTGTGTGTGTGTCAACCCTGTGTGTGTCTCTGTGTGAAGCCTGTATGTGTGTCTGTGTTAGCACATGTTAGTTTGCACATCTCTCACCTACAGGTAGAGGGTCATCAGAATGCATTTACATGTAGTCATTTATCAGACTCTCTTATCCAGAGTGACTTACATCAAGTACAGGGACATTCCCCCTGAGGCAAAGTAGGGTGAAGTGCCTTGCCCAAGGACACAATGTCATGTTGGCATGGGCCAGGATTTGAACAGAGAACCTTCTGATTACTATCCCTATTCCCTAACCACTCAGCCCCCTGACCACGCAGAATAGAGAACTATGCGTTGGAAGTTCAGTTTCCACAATGAACTGAATCCACCTTCTGCTAAGTTCAGACCTGCAGTCTCTTTCTGAATACATCTGAGCAGAGATCAGGTTCCTGTGGTGGACAGATGAAAGGAGATCTGGATGCCTCTCTCAGGAAATTACATCTGAAGTATGGAGGCTGCTGTCTCTGTATTCAGGAGTCTGGCGTCAGCTGGCTGAGTGGTTAGGGGCGTTGGACTAGTGATCAGAAGGTTTCCAGTTAACACCCTGGTGGTTAATAATATGGTTAATATTAACTACCTAAACGTACCCTGGTCTTAATTTCTAAAACATGTATGTGTTTTTAGAGGGGGAGTTTAACCTGCAATCTCTTGATCTGAGTTTAAAAAACCTGAGCCATTCATAGACTGAGCCTGACCTGTCATACCTCCTCCCACCCCCAGGAGGCGCCTCCAGCTGAACTCCAACCAAGCCTTCTTCCTGCTGGTGAACGGCCACAGCATGGTGTCCGTGTCCAGCGCCATCTCCGAGGTGTACGAGCGTGAGAAGGACGATGACGGTTTCTCTATATGGTCTATGCTTCCCAGGAGACCTTCGGGAACCCCAGACGACCAATGAGACTCTGTCCTGCCGACACCTGGCCAGCGATTGGACAATGATACTATGACCACCATTCCCCCCCTTCCTGTGATTTTCTGCCTCCCCTTTTTCCCTTCAACCCCCCCCCCTCCTCTGCCTCCATTCCTGCTTGCTGTAGACCCGCCAAGAAATCAAGGTGCTTATAGCTGCCCTCTTCCTCATGTTTGTAGAAATGAGAATAGTCCTGCTTTCCTAAACGGCCCCTCCCCTTTGCCCCCCATCCCTCCCTGTCTCCCCCTTTCCCCTCCATACACTTGATCATGATCTTGTGTCGTCGTCTTACGGTTGCTGGCTCTTTTTAATGGAGTATAGATAGATATACATACGCTGTATAAATTCGACCTCAGTCAGTCGTTTTAAAGCCACGTTTGGTGTGCTACTTCCAGCGGTCTGCGTTGCGTGCGTTTAAGACCCAGTTTAAGACCCCCCCCCCCCCCCCCGAGACGTCCCCAGGGGGCTGGAGGGTTGGGTGAGCGTGCAGGAGGAGAAGAGGGCAGGAGGAACCTTAACAAACGCGTCAACAACTACTCACGGAACCTTCGATGTTCGTAGTTTGTTTTGGAATCCTCAGTTAGAATCTTCCCTGATTGGAACACGTCAGTTCCAGAGCATGTGATAGATCACACAGGGGCGTCAGGCAGAATGTCAGTCTTTAACGCCCGCCCTAAAGGAATATTTGTTTCCACTTCCTCGTTGTGTGTGTGTGTGTGTGTGTGTGTGTGCAGACTCATCCAAGCTGTAGTTGCGATCGCACCAACGTTGTCGTTCTTCTGAAACCTGCGTGTCTTTCCACCGCCCCAGTCCAGCTCAGCTGGGTTCAGCTCACAAGTCCTCTGCTTAGATTTAGATTGGAGCTCCTCATTAAAGCAGACATGAACCGTATCAGTTAGTTAAGACGCCTCACTGCAGAACAGGGTGTGAGAGACATGTGATGGAGAATCATTTCAGTATAGGACTGCTGCTTGCTTTGCTTCTGGAATCCTGCCCGATGATTGTAGAGAGTTCTAAGGTCTTGGTGTACAGATGAGAGATTTATAAATTCAGAAGTAATAATTCTAGGATGTTGAACACTATGAGTAAGGAACAAGACTGTTGGAGAAATCAGCGATGGGGATGATTTAAGGAGACTAAACAGATCCTATGATTGGAGAAGGGATGGATGGATCTAGAACTTTTAAAATACTCGATTAATAAGCCTGTTGTTGTAATTCAGTAGAATTTGTCTAAACCAGCTTCCTGCTGCAGAATGTTAACCAGTCTGTTCACTTCAGATCTGGGTTTGGACGCAAAGACGAGGGGAAATTAACAGAAGATGGAGCCTAGTCAGACGCTGATTGGGTCAGTCTATAAACTCCTTCCTGTCCCCCCTTCTTCCTGTCTCCCCCCCCCCCCCCCCCGCCCCTAAAGGCTGACGTAGGCCTTCCAGTTCCACCCTCTTGTCTGGGAAACTTTTAGCACGTGTGTCTCAAAGGTTAAGGTTGTATTTACACTTGTAGAATGTGTGCTGTTCCCCGCTCGCCCTGCTCCTCTCCTTCTCTCTCTCTCTCTTTCAATCCTCTAAACAACATAAGACGTTTAGACACTTAAAAAAAAAAATTCTTGTTTTGTTTTTTTTTGCTTCCGGATTTTCCTTTTTTGTTTCTTTTTATTTAATGTGATTTTATTTTATTGTAAAAAAAAACTGTGTCCATCAGCTTTTTCTGGGTGTTTTAAACACAGTCCTTAATGGAGATGTGATCAAAGGGTTGTAATAACATTGTCAGACATGGCGTTGTAGTGGACGGGGGGGGGGGTTGTGTTCATGGAACAGCCATCAGCCCCTAGGCAATGCCCTCAATCTTCACAATTACAGCAATATTACACAATCTACTCTTTCTGTATTTATGTTGCTATTTTATGAATAAAATACATTAAAACGGTACGATTATGTTGCGTAAGATTGCGGTGGAGGAAAAATGCTGACAATTCAGCCGAGCCATAGTTGATATGTTGTTGCAATTGCAGTACAGAATCAAAACATTTTATTTATTTTTTTCTTCTCTTTTTTTTTTTCAAAGGTTGCAATGCGATTTTTATAAAAACGTAACTTCTAAAACAATAGAAAAATGACAGAAACAGAAACATGTGTACTGGCTTCCATGTTTCTACACCAAAAATTCAAAATCTGCAGTTTTTGCTTGTTTTGGTTGTAAAGATTCAGCAACATGCATAGCATTGGATACAGGGATGGGAGTTCCATTGAACACCCATCCTGTTGTTCCTCCTCCAGGCCACCGTGGGGCGTTAACTTGTATGGATCACCTGAAGACCTGGATCCCTGTCTGGCTCAACATGGAGTCAGAGAATAAGAATTAAACCTAAGGCAGCATAGGATTCTACAGCTAACTGAGCTCTTCTAAAAACATGCCCGGTCTCATATGAGGAATACTACAGTCCAGCCGGAATCAAAAAGCAGATCCTGAAATCCTCTGTCCGCTGGAGTGTCTTCTCCTTCTGTACGAACGTCCTCGACAGATGGGGACACACTTGGGATTCCTGCTTTTGATTGGTCAAAAGACGACACTTTCCCACCAATGAAACCCCCATCAATGTCTTTCATTGCAACCGAGCTGGAAGTTCACTTTCCTGCAAGTTCGGATGACCGTAAGTCAACTGGACTCGATGACTCCCCAAGCTGAGATCAACATTCATACACGCACATGACATTCAGCCGGTTAAATACACCTCCCTCATGACTTAATGGTGATGCTCAGTCACCTCAGAATAGTCTCTTCTTGAGGACTAGTGTCCTGGTGTCATCACTACTGTGGCTGGGACCAGCCCAGCCCCCACCCCCCACCCCTGAGCCTTTAGCTCTCTATCAGCTGAAAAGTGCTTTATCAACTCCCACCAGCCCTACCCCCCACCCCACCCCCATCCCCCCCACCACCCCTAACTCCCAGACAAGCTCATTCCTAGGCTGTCTGAAGGATCGTACCAAACAGGAGACACACAGATCCATAAACAGATAACACTAACTCAAATCCTAGAACTTGACAAAAATCGAACTTTCATGAAATCCCATTCGATGGTTAAAAACATTCAAAACTGTGAAATGGACATTAGGGTGTTTTTTTAACCACGCAAACTTTTTCAGGAAAATACCAAAAATATGCAAAAGAACCATGAGTTTTAACAATCCAGGCAACAGAGATGATTTCTTCTTGTAGAAACACAGAAGTCACATCCAGAGAACACTGATTAAGAAACATGGAGCCGTACTCACAAAACAGTGTGAGGCTGAAAGGAATTCCTACTTGTTCCGTAAAAAATAAAACGTTTTGTGAATACGGCCTCCAATTCTCTCCTCCCGATCTTCCTCCACCTCGCTTCTCCTCATCCTCCTCATTATTCAGACACTTCACCAGCCCTGACCATCACATATTAAATATTCGGATTCAGATCATTACCAGATTAGGTTATAAGGTTGTGTTGGTTGTCTGTAGTGCATTTAAGGTATTTCAGGAGGTTGTATGTTCCAGTCCCCTGGTGTGTGCTGTGAAGAACCAGGAGGTTGTATGTTCCAGTCCCCTGGTGTGTGTTGTGAAGAACCAGGAGGTTGTATGTTCCAGTCCCCTGGTGTGTGCTGTGAAGAACCAGGAGGTTGTGTGTTCCAGTCCCCTGGTGTGTGCTGTGAAGAACCAGGAGGTTGTATGTTCCAGTCCCATGGTGTGTGCTGTGAAGAACCAGGAGGTTGTATGTTCCAGTCCCCTGGTGTGTGCTGTGAAGAACCAGGAGGTTGTATGTTCCAGTCCCCTGGTGTGTGCTGTGAAGAACCAGGAGGTTGTATGTTCCAGTCCCCTGGTGTGTGCTGTGAAGAACCAGGAGGTTGTATGTTCCAGTCCCCTGGTGTGTGCTGTGAAGAACCAGGAGGTTGTATGTTCCAGTCCCATGGTGTGTGTGCTGCGTTAGTCTCCAGAGTCCTGGCTGTCAGAGTTGGGGGGTATACTTCAGCCTGAAGATCCCTGAAAGTCAGAAGAACAGAAAAGACCATCCATACACTCATTAGCAAGGCTCCCTTAGCAAATACACCTCAAATACATTAGGGATTCAAATAAGTCAGCTGAATGATCATATTTGCACTTGTCAGCACCTTGCTGTAGTGAATCCATAGGAGGCTGTTTGCATTCCTGCGCTCGATGACCACTCCCCACAGTTGTAGCATGATGCGTTCCCTGACCGCTTGTGGCCTCCTCCTCCGTTACCCAGCATGCCGTGCGACTGGTACACATTGCCTCCGCCACCCAGGAAGCCCTGCATGGGTGGCAGGACCAATCCCTGTGGCTGCTGCGGGTCATGTGACATGCTGCTGTTTGTAGAGAGGCGGAGCCACCAGCGGGTAGGAGAAGGCTCCTGCAGTACTGGTGGTGGCCATCAGGGGGCTGAGGTGGGAACAAGGGCCCTAAAGTGAACACGGACGTCCCAGAGAAGGGGTGCTGGAAGTAGCCGGCGTAGTTGGCTGGGAGGGGCCCGTACGACCCGCAGTTCCCACGGCAACCACATGAGCTGCACACGCAGACGGAGGAGGAAGAGGAGGAGGAAGAGGGGGAGGAGCCAGGGGCCAGGGCGTAGCAGACCTCTGAGGGGGCGGGGCTCGAGCTGGGCGGGACCGCAGCTGCTACGCTGGTCACACTGTAGGTGTGTCCGGGGACAACCGTTGCCATGGGAACGCTGCTGGCCGTCGCCACAGCAATGCCGTTGTTGCTGCTACACGCCATGCTACCAGATGGGAAAGTTGACATGGAGGAAGAGGAAGAGGAGGAAGGAAGTGAGGGGCAGGTAGGGTAGGGGTAAAGTCCTGTGGTCCTAAGTGGGAGGGAGGAGGACACCTGCAGTGAGAGAGGAGGGTGGGACACATGGTGGAGGGTGTTGGAGGTGGAGGTGAGGGAGGTGCTTGTCTCCACCACCAGCCCAGGAAGGGAGCACAGGGAGGTGGGTGCAGACAAGCTTCTGGGGCCATGGGGGTCCTGGAGCCCAGGACAGGGGCTGTCCACGCTCAAGCCAGGGAACAAGTTCTCCAGCCTCACTCCAGACCCCAGGGGAGGGGGCCGGGGCTTCCGTGGGGAGGTCTGGATCCTGCCTGTGGCCGGGGAGACCAGAGGCAGGGAGGGGGAAGCTGGGAGGGGTGAGAGAGGCAGCACGTAGGGTCATTCTGGACTGGGAGGACCTGAGCTGTGGGTCTGCTGGACCCGGCTGGGAGAGTGGGACTGAGGAGGACACAAGTTCTGTCTGCTCCTGGTAGGTCCAGCGCCGACTCCATACCTGAGGAGAACAGATGAGTGTGTGAGGTGAATCTGAACGTGCAGCTTTGTGACAGCGCTCTGTCTGATTTAACAGACCCTAGTTCCCATGTGTGACAGCGCTCTGTCTGATCTAACAGACCCTAGTTCCCATGTGTGACAGCGCTCTGTCTGATCTAACAGACCCTAGTTCCCATGTGTGACAGCGCTCTGTCTGATTTAACAGACCCTAGTTCCCATGTGTGACAGCGCTCTGTCTGATCTAACAGACCCTAGTTCCCATGTGTGACAGCGCTCTGTCTGATCTAACAGACCCTAGTTCCCATGTGTGACAGCGCTCTGTCTGATTTAAGGCGTTGGCCTCATGATCGGAAGGTTGTGAGTTCGATTCCCGGCTGTGACTACATGATGTCGTGTTCTTGGGCAAGGCACTTCACCCTACTTGCCTCAGGGGGATTGTCCCTGTATTTGCTGTAAGTCGCTTTGGATCGCTAAATGAACATCTATATTTATGTGCTTCCAAGCCTTAATCTCCAGCATATTCATGTTGCTTCAATCTCAATTGTGTATCTTGTTCTCCTTTTTCCTTGAGAAATTCATAAAGATTATGTTTTTCTTAATAAACGTGCTATCTCTGAAGCTCCTTGAATACAATCTGTATTACGGTGTGGTCATCTTTCTGAATTAAGATCCACTGCAACGGTTCAATGTCATATTGAACAGGCACAGGTCTCTCTGCATGTCTTTACCAACCCACAGCAAAATGGAGTCCATATTGTTGCCAGTGCTGCCTGGATATTCCTGCTCCCCAGCAAACAATGAAGGATGAATCTTCTGATTGCTGATTGGTGAATGACTTACCTGCTGACTGCTGATTGATTTCTGGTCCAACCTAAAGACCCTGAGGTGATAAGAATCAGCTGTCACCATGGAGATGGCTGGGAGAAATGGCAGCTCGTTGTCGCAGTACCAGAGATGGAGACTGATCACCGATGATCTGATTGGTAGACGCTGACAGCAAGCTTCCATCTCCCGGACGAGGAGGAAGTATGAAGTATGAAGTCGAGTTATTTCGTTGCCATGCCGGTTGACCGTGGCGGCGCAGCGCCCCCTGCTGGAGAGCAGGCTGGAGGCTGGCACTTTACATTGAAATAACATTGAATATACCCGCAGCAACTTTCACTTCAAGTGACATAGCATTTACCCACGTAGCAAAACTTTACATTAAGGTTACATGTACTACCATGTGTGTAACGTTAACTTAAATTGAATCACACACGCTGACACGACGTGCTGAATGGAGTTAGACTTGTAATTGCACGATCCGAACAGTAGAGGGCATTAGAGTCTTATCTCTCAGGCAGCACAGTCTGCTGGGTGTAAACGTAGCAAAGACAGACAACCACTGTTTGGCGGCTGCGTGTGTGTGTGCCTGTTGGTGTGTGTGGGTATGTTGAGGGGGAGGGGGGGGGTACAATCCGTAGTGTGTGTATGCCGTCTATGCCAGGTATTTCCCGTATGGGCAGAGGGCTGTCTTGATTCTATTCCAGAGGAAATGAATGTAGGTTCCTGCAGCGGAGGATACGAGGACACACACACACACACACACACACACTTACGCATATACACTTTCGAAAACACGCACACTCACACGTTCACAAACACACATAGCGGCTGTGGATGTGCTGATCTAGTACGTTTCCTCAGACAAACCTCACAGGGTTAGTAATGTTCCAGAAAGGCCCTTTATGTTTTGGTTCTCTGTTACACAAAACACTGAAAATCGTCTGCTTTGGGACACGGGACACCAAGTGAAAACATGGTACCAAGGTGCACAAACACAAACACACACACACACACACACACACACACACAAAGCAAAAGCATTTGTATACACACAGGAGCCAGGCACACACACACACAGACACTCCCTATGGTTAGGTATCGCTGGCTCATGGTCTGATGGAAACAGGAAAGATGGAAGAAGACTCATACAGATGGCCATGGATCCAAAATTTGATTCATTTTTTTTTTAAATCAACAGAAGGTATTACAGGTTTAGTATAGTTTAACAGGCGCATCATAAAGTGTGGTAAATTACCAACTCAAAAACGTTTAGTAACTACATAACATGTTGTTTGTAATGAACTATACATAGACGCAAGAACAAATCGCAGCGTTTATCTTCTTTCTAATTAATTTCCCCTCCACTGGTCTCTGACATGAACTCCTTTAAAACTAACACAATTGACAGAAAAGAGACAGAAAAAAAAACAAAAAAAACATAAAAACAAAAAAAAACTTCTCACATTCAATTGTCTTAAATCCCAGTTTCTGCTTCCTGTTTGGGAGGAAGAGGAGGGACACTCTCAGGAAGTGTGTCTTTCTGTAGTCAAATTTAGATCACAGGAGTCTCTCTATTTGGCCTCTCTCTGAAATCTCTCTGGTCTCTCTGGCCTCTTGTTGGTCTTTCTTTAATCTCTCTCTGGTCTCTCTGCTATTTCCCTTCTCTATAGTCTCTCTCCGGTCTCTGTCTGGTTTTGGAAGGGTTGGATTGGTTGAAGGTTGGGTTCTGTGAGAGTTTTGATGTGTGAAAAACACACAGAAAAAAACATATTTCATCCAAAATAAAAACCCATTTTCTGGTCTCAGACATGAACCTGTTTCACTACAACACAACTGACAGAAAATAGAAAGAAAACACGAAGAAAACGTTTGCTCATTCAATTGTCCTAAATCCCAGTTGCTATTTCCTGCGTTGGAGGAAATGGAGGGACGGCCTCACAGGAAGTAGGTGTGTCCACAAGTCTCGGCTCCCAGACCCCAAAACCCCAGACCCTGTCTGTGTAAACAGGTTAGCTTAATACAGACCCCTAGTCCCTCAGCCTCTCCAGGCCCCCAGCCTCCCAGCTTACTAGCATTTCAGCCCTCCAGTCCCCCAGCCTCCCAACGCTCTCAGTCCCCCAGCCTCTCAGCCTCCCAGCCTCTCAGTCCTCCAGTCCCCCAGCCTCCCGGCACTCTCAGTCCCCCAGCCTCTCAGTCCTCCAGTCCCCCAGCCTCTCTGTCCTCCAGTCCCCCAGCCTCCCAGCCTCTCAGTCCCCCAGCCCCCCAGCCTCTCAGCTCCCCAGCCTCCCAGCCTACTAGCCTCTTGGGCCCCCAGCCCACCAGCCTCCCAGCCTCTCTGCCCCCCAGCCTACTAGCCTCTCAAGCCCTCAGCACCCTAGCCTCCCAGCCTTTCAAAGCTAGAATGATCCCACACAACTCTAGTTTTCCAACTGAATATATTACATGTATCTCCAAATAAAAGTCCCCCAGCCTAGTGAATAAGGCTGCCTGTGTGTGTGTGTGTGTGTGTGTGTGTGTGTGTGTTACTGTAGCTGGTGCTAACTGGAGAGTCGTGCTGAGGGTTCGTAAACCCTGTTTATTAAGAAGAGTATCTGTGAGTGTGTGCAAGTGTGTGTGTTTAAGTTACAACGTGTGTGTTTGTGCAAGGGTGCAGGTGTGTACGTGTGTTCATGCTGTATCGGCATGTAAGTGTTTTAATGCTCGTGCATCTGTGTGAGCAGGTGTACAGGTGCTTGTGTGTATGTGTGTATCGTGTGCAGGTGTGTCCTATGGGTGCTGGTTGGTGCTTTCGTTAGACAGGAGGGGTGCTGTAGCGGACATCAACAGTGAACTTAGTCTTAATGGGTTTCTTCTGCATGTGATGCTTGAGAATCATCTCCTCGTTAGCATAGATGGGGGCGTCGGCATCGTCTGAGTGGTAGCCTGACTGGTACCCGCTCGTCTGATTGGACGACTCCGACTCCAGTGACTCCTTGCTCTTGCAGCGCAGCAGTTGGCTGAGAAAACAGGAAGTGTTTTTTTTTTTTAAACAGGAAATGACATCTGTTAGACCAGCAGGTATCTCAGGTCTGCTCTCACCTGAGGGTCCGTTGGGGTTGATGACCCAGAACCTTCATCTCGTCCTGTGATAGGCCCACGCCGCTGTCAGTCAGACCTTCCTGCAGGACGGAGAACACCGGTTGGTAGCTAACGTAAAAAGAGGAGGGACTTCGTTCTTGACCTTGGAGACCACTTACCATGACAACCGCATGACTGACAGGAATGTCCTCGAAAGTCTTCACACTGAGAGGACGACTGCACCTGTCACTCTGTTGGGAGAGCCTATAGGAAGGATAAAGGGGCGGGACGTTTGATAGTGAGAAGAACTGTGAGAGATTGTTAGTGATTCTAAGAGATTGTAAGACGCTGTAAGGCAAGGGTCTCCGATCCCGGTCCTCGAGGGCCGCTGTCCTGACGGTTTTAGATGTTCCCCTGCTCCAGCGCACCTCCACAGAGCTTGATAACGACCCTTCATTAGAATCAGGTGTGCTGGAGCAGGGAAACATCTAAAACTGTCAGGACAGCGGCACCTCGAGGACCAGGATTGGAGACCCCTGCTGTAAGGGATGAGGGTTTCACAGTGAGGGATCAAGGTCACGCTAACCCGAAGGCCGGTGCGTTGTCGTAGTGGACCTGGGGGTCGAGGGTCGCGTCTCTGAGGGCTTTGACGTACGGACGACCGGGGTCAGAGGTCAGCGATCCCTGCAGTTCTCCGTCTGTCAGGGGGATGTAGTCCTTCCCCCCCTGGACACACACAATACACACACACACTCTTGAATACACTCCTACATACACATTAATACACTTGCTCCAGCACACACACACACACTCATGAATACACACACATATACGCACACATGAATGTACAGACACACACATGGGGTGACATCCTTGTCTCCAACACCCACTCTGGGTCACCCACTCTGGGTCACCCACTCTGGGTCACACACTCTGGGTCACCCACTCTGGGTCACCCACTCCGGGTCACCCACTCTGGGTCACCCACTCTGGGTCACCCACTCTGGGTCACCCACACTGGGTCACACACTCTGGGTCACCCACTCTGGGTCACACACTCTGGGTCACACACGCTGGGGTCACCCACTCTGGGTCACCCACTCTGGGTCACCCACTCTGGGTCACCCACTCTGGGTCACCCACTCTGGGTCACCCACTCTGGGTCACACACACTGGGGTCACCTGCAGAGCGCTGGCCTGTAGCAGGAGCCCCAAGTGTTGAACCAGCTCGGCGAAGGTGGGTCTGTCAGAGGGGCGGTCCAGCCAGCAGGTCAGCATGGTCTGGTATCTGACACAACGACACAGGGGGTCAGGGATCAGGGGTGAGGGGTCACGCTACAGAAAATGTGCGTGGAGAGGCGCTTACATCTCAGCGGTGGCGTAGTCTGGCGCCCTCATCCTGGTGCCCTCTCTCAGCCGGCGGCAGAAAGACTCGTCGATGCCCACGCCCGGGTATGGAGACGCCCCTAACCCAGGAACAGACCAGCACAGTCACTACACTCCTGTACTAACCCAGGTAACAGACCAGCACAGTCACTACACTCCTGTACTAACCCAGGAACAGACCAGCACAGTCACTACACTCCTGTACTAACCCAGGAACAGACCAGCACAGTCACTACACTCCTGTACTAACCCAGGAACAGACCAGCAGTCACTACACTCCTGTACTAACCCAGGTAACAGACCAGCACAGTCACTACACTCCTGTACTAACCCAGGGAACAGACCAGCACAGTCACTACACTCCTGTACTAACCCAGGAACAGACCAGCACAGTCACTACACTCCTGTACTAACCCAGGAACAGACCAGCACAGTCACTACACTCCTGTACTAACCCAGGTAACAGACCAGCACAGTCACTACACTCCTGTACTAACCCAGGTAACAGACCAGCACAGTCACTACACTCCTGTACTAACCCAGGAACAGACCAGCACAGTCACTACACTCCTGTACTAACCCAGGAACAGACCAGCACAGTCACTACACTCCTGTACTAACCCAGGTAACAGACCAGCACAGTCACTACACTCCTGTACTAACCCAGGAACAGACCAGCACAGTCACTACACTCCTGTACTAACCCAGGTAACAGACCAGCACAGTCACTACACTCCTGTACTAACCCAGGAACAGACCAGCACAGTCACTACACTCCTGTACTAACCCAGGAACAGACCAGCACAGTCACTACACTCCTGTACTAACCCAGGGAACAGACCAGCACAGTCACTACACTCCTGTACTAACCCAGGAACAGACCAGCAGTCACTACACTCCTGTACTAACCCAGGTAACAGACCAGCACAGTCACTACACTCCTGTACTAACCCAGGAACAGACCAGCACAGTCACTACACTCCTGTACTAACCCAGGAACAGACCAGCACAGTCACTACACTCCTGTACTAACCCAGGAACAGACCAGCACAGTCACTACACTCCTGTACTAACCCAGGAACAGACCAGCACAGTCACTACACTCCTGTACTAACCCAGGGAACAGACCAGCACAGTCACTACACTCCTGTACTAACCCAGGAACAGACCAGCAGTCACTACACTCCTGTACTAACCCAGGTAACAGACCAGCACAGTCACTACACTCCTGTACTAACCCAGGAACAGACCAGCACAGTCACTACACTCCTGTACTAACCCAGGAACAGACCAGCACAGTCACTACACTCCTGTACTAACCCAGGAACAGACCAGCACAGTCACTACACTCCTGTACTAACCCAGGAACAGACCAGCACAGTCACTACACTCCTGTACTAACCCAGGGAACAGACCAGCACAGTCACTACACTCCTGTACTAACCCAGGAACAGACCAGCACAGTCACTACACTCCTGTACTAACCCAGGTAACAGACCAGCACAGTCACTACACTCCTGTACTAACCCAGGAACAGACCAGCACAGTCACTACACTCCTGTACTAACCCAGGAACAGACCAGCACAGTCACTACACTCCTGTACTAACCCAGGTAACAGACCAGCACAGTCACTACACTCCTGTACTAACTGTAGTCTTCCATAGGGCTATAGAAGACTGAATCAGAATCTATAGCGATTAAAATAGATTCTGATTCAGTCTTCTATAGCGCTGAAACAGCAGAAACATGGCCGTCATGTAAAAGGGAAGCTGAGGCGTTAAGTTACCCAGAGAGAAGATCTCCCAGAGCAGTACTCCGAACGACCACACGTCGCTCTGCGTGGTGTAGACCCGGTCGAAGATGGTCTCTGGGGCCATCCACTTTAGAGGGAGGCGCGCCTGGGGGTGGAGGGGTGAGGGGGTGGGACACAGAACACACACACAGTCAGGGAGCCTTGTGGTCAGAGCAGGGGTCGGCAACCCTGGTCCTAGGGAGACACTGTCCTGGAGATTTGAGATGTTTCCCTGCTTTAGCACACCTGATTCTAATGGAGGGTGATTATGAGGCTCCCACAGAGCTTGATAACGACCCTTCATTAGAATCAGGTGTGCTGGAGCAGGGAAACAGCTAAAATCTTCAGGACAGGAGCTCCCTAGGACCAGGTTGCCCGCCCCTGGATGGATTAGAGGCAGCTGTGTTCGGATTGGGGTGTTCCCAGGCTGGGTACGATGCTTACGTCTCCCTTGCGGACGTAGTCGGGGTCTTTGTAGACATCCCTGGCCAGGCCGAAGTCACAGATCTTCACCACGTTGCTCTCGGACAGCAGAATGTTCCTGGCTGCCAAGTCCCGATGAATACACTGCAAACACACACACACACACACATGCACACACACACACACTCATAGGATTCAAAATTCAGTGATAATGTATGAAAAATGTGATCATCACTGCACACACACACACACACACACTTCCAGACAGAAACATCTAGACACACATTCAAAGAAACACACACAGCTGAGATCAGGGGTCAGGGGTCAAACCTTGCGTGAGGACAGGAAGTCCATGCCCTTGGCCACCTGGAAGCTGTAACTGATCAGATCCTCCATGGTCAGGTGGTCATAGTCAGAGCTCTCTGTGATCACATGACACATTCACACAGGTTAGCTATCACCTGAGGTTCAGATTCAGATTCAGATTCAGAATACTTTATTAATCCCCTTGGGGAAACTCTTTGGTAGGACAGTGCCCACCAAGGCAACACGACAAAGTACATTTATCGGCGCACAAGCCGATAACACAAATAGCACAAATTGGGAAAACACAAATAGATTTTCAAGGAGAAAAAAAGGATACAAGCCAGAGCATGTAACCCAAAAAAACCACCTCAGCAGCAACAACAACAAGCAGGTCACATGATACAGTGATGCCCGAGAGCTTCCTGTCTCTTCGAAGGTGGTCCGTACCTTCGTCTTGCGGGGGCCTCGTCCCCTTGGTCACCCCCCTGGAGCCCACCGCGGTCCCCGTGCAGATGTCCAGCTGGGCGCTGGTCCCTAGACCCAGGTCCCCTTCGGCCAGGTACCCCTCGGCCAGGCCCCCTTCCGCCGGGGCCCCCTCTCCGCTGAGCCACTGCTGGCCAGTACACAGCTTCCTCCTCTGTCATAAAGAGATGGGGGGGGGGGGGGATTGGTTGAGGTTGTGGTGGGGTCAGGTTGGGGGTGAGGTAGCTGGTTGAGGTTGTGGTGCGGTCAGGTTGGGGGTGAGGTAGCTGGTTGAGGTTGTGGTGTGGTCAGGTTGGGATGGGGTAGCTGGTTGAGGTTGCGGTGCGGTCAGGTTGGGGGTGAGGTAGCTGGTTGAGGTTGTGGTGTGGTCAGGTCGGGGGTGAGGTAGCTGGCTGAGGTTGTGGTGTGGTCAGGTTGGGATGAGGTAGCTGGTTGAGGTTGTGGTTGAGGCAGTGATGTGGTAGCTGGCTGAGGTTGTGGTGCGGTCAGGTTGGGATGAGGTAGCTGGTTGAGGTTGTGGTGGGGTCAGGTTAGGATGAGGTAGCTGGCTGAGGTTGTGGTGGGGTCAGGTTGGGGGTGAGGTAGCTGGTTGAGGTTGTGGTTGAGGCAGTGATGAGGTAGCTGGCTGAGGTTGTGGTGTGGTCAGGTTGGGATGAGGTAGCTGGTTGAGGTTGTGGTTGAGGCAGTGATGAGGTAGCTGGCTGAGGTTGTGGTTGAGGCAGTGATGAGGTAGCTGGCTGAGGTTGTGGTGTGGTCAGGTTGGGATGAGGTAGCTGGTTGAGGTTGTGGTTGAGGCAGTGATGAGGTAGCTGGTTGAGGTTGTGGTTGAGGCAGTGATGAGGTAGCTGGTTGAGGTTGTGGTTGAGGCAGTGATGAGGTAGCTGGTTGAGGTTGTGGTTGAGGCAGTGATGAGGTAGCTGGTTGAGGTTGTGGTTGAGGCAGTGATGAGGTGGCTGGCTGAGGTTTCGGTTGAGGCAGTGATGAGGTCAGCTCACCTTGAATGGGCTGTACTCCCCTCTCTTGCTCTTCAGATAGGTGGAAAGGTTCCCATTTTTACAATACTCCACTATGACCATCAGAGGACCTGGAGAGGAGGTGGAGGGAGAGAGGAGGACGAACAAGGTCAGTGTGTGTACGTGTGTATGTGTGTGTGCATGTGTGTATATGTGTGTATGTATGTGTGTGCGTGTGTATGTGTGTGCGTGTGTATGTGTGTATATACAGTATGTGTGTATATGTGTGTGTGTATGTGTGTGCGTGTGTATGTGTGTATATACAGTATGTGTGTATATACAGTACATGCGTGGGAGTCAGATGGCTCAGCGGGTTATGGCGTTGGCCTTGTGAGTGGAAGGTTGTGAGTTCGAACCCCGGCTGTGGCTATCTGACATTGTGTCCTTGGGCAAGGCACTTCACCCTACTTGCCTCAGGGGGGAATGTCCCTGTACTTGCTGTAAGTCGCTTTGGATAAAAGCGTCTACTAAACGAATAATTGTAATTGTATATATACAGTATATGTGTGTGTGTGTGTGTACTGTATATGTGTGTGTGTGTGTGTCCTCACCCCCTGGCTTGGTGCAGGCTCCCAGCAGGTTGACCACGTTCAGGTGATGTCCGATGTGGATGAGGATCTTCAGCTCTGACATCAGAGCCCGGTACTCACTGGAGGTGGCTCCCTCTGCAGACCACACACACATCAGTACAGGTGTGTGTGTGTCTCAGCATCTCAGCTGTAGGTATGTGTGCGTGTGTGTTTGTATGTATGTATGTGTGCGTGTGTGTATGTGTTTGTGTGTGTGTGTGTACGTTCATCTCTCAGCATCTCAGCTGTAGGTATGTGTGTGTGTATGTATGTATTTGTGTGTGTGTGTGTACGTTCATCTCTCAGCATCTCAACAGTAGGTATGTGTGTGTGTGTGTTTGTATGTATGTATGTGTGTGTAAGTGTTTGTGTGTTTGTGTACGCTCACCTCTCAGCATCTCAACTGTAGGTATGTATGTGTGTGTGTGTGTGTGTGTACGCTCACCTTTCAGCATCTTCACAGCCACCGTGGTGCAGGTGGCGTTCTTCTCTATGCCGAAGGCCGCCGCCTCCACCACCTGCCCAAACGCCCCTCGACCCAGAGGATCTCCTGCAGCACAGCGGAGCATCAGAACCAGACCCAACACCTTCCCATGATGCAACAAAGGCGTCTAGCCAAGAACGTCCCCGCGAACCCCCCCCCCCCCCCCCCCCCCCGTGTTCCTCGCCGCTAACGACCACCCAATCAAATCATCCGGCGAGAACTTGAACGAGCAGCTCGGCGCTGCCATGCACCCCTCTGGTTTGTCAGCGCTGGGGGAATTGAACCGACGACCTCTCCGGGAGGGTCAACAACTTATTAGCTCTCTCTAGAGATATGACTGTTTAGCCTGTCCTGCTCTTCACTTTCCCCAACCGTCCCTGGAGGAGGGGATCCCTCGCTGAATTGCTCCTTCCAAGGTTTCTTCAATTCTTTCTCCCTAGTGAGTTTTTCTGGGAGTTTTTCCCCTTGTCTTCCTTGAGGGTTTAGGTTGGTTGAGGGGCAGTTCTATGGGCGTATGTGAAGCCCTCTGTGACATTGCTTGTAAAAAGGGCTATAGAAATAAATGTTGATTTGATTTGAGTCTCTGTCCACTCCCCCCCCCCAGCTCTATCTCACCCAGCTTGAGTCTGTCCCGGGGGAACTCCCACTTGCTGGCGTCGTACGTCAGCCTCTCGCAGTGCTCGTCCATGGGCATGTCCTCCGAGTCCAGGATGATGGACAGGTAGCCGGTCTTCAGGTCTCCACCACTGGGCTGGGGGGGTGATAAGGGGGTGAGCGACAGCGATAAGTTGATAGGAAGAGCGAGATGAAAACACGAGAGGAATAGAGGCTAGTGGCCCTTTAAGAAGCCAGGATGGGGGTCTCAGCGGGCAGGGGGCCCCTTCTGAGGGGTCGAGCTGGGAGCCCGGACAGCCTACGTGATGTGCGAGAGCAGAATGAGGCTCTGTTGTTCTCCGAACACAAAGACGACCAGGCAGCGGGCCAGACCGGTCACTTCTGATCAGTCAGATCCTCTGTGTGTGAGTGTGTGTGTGTGTGTGTGTGTGTGGGAGGGGGGTGGGGGGTTGAGTGTGGGGAGGGGGGGGGGGGTGCATGTGTGGGTGTACATGTGCAGGTGAGTGGGGCTGAGGTGGGGCGGGGGTGCGCGGGCATGTTCGTGCGCTAACGTGTGTGTGTGTTACATGTGCAGTAGTGTGTGTGTGTGTGTGTGTGTGTTAGCGTGTGCGGTAGTGTGTGTGCTCACCCTCTTTCTGCTGCGGATGACAAAGACGATCAGGAGCCAGAAGAACATGGCGATGACCACGGAGCCGATAGGAACGATCAGCTCCACGTTGGTCTTCTCGTCAGCTCCTGTGAGCAGCACAACTCACAATGAATTTAAAACATTCATAATAAGACTTACTGTATACAGTATTATGTTAAACAATTATGTTCTTGGGGGGCTAGGCAGCCAGTGAAGGAAATATTCTGCTACAGTATCCATCTAGAACTGTGTGAGTAACAGTGTGTGCTTTACTAAACTTGTTAAACTGAAATTTCACAGCACCAGAGGTAGTGAGCAGACTGAAATCATCTAGACATAACAGCAGTTGAAGGTTGTTACAGGACCCCTGCCAAAGACAACTGGCAGGAACCCTGTCCGGTCAACGAGACCCTGCTACTCATTGTCTCCGTGCTTCTCCCTCCACCTGTCTCCACCTTCCTCCATTAATCTCTCTCTCATATCTCCCTAACTAGCTTGCCCTCCGTCTCTCTCTCGTTCCATCTCTCCCTCCTTCATTCCCTACCTACTTCTCCCTCCCTGCATATCTTCCTCCCTCCATCCCTCCCTACTTCCCCCTATCCCTCCCTCCCTCCCTGCACCTCTACCTCCCTCCATCACTCCCTATTTATCCCTCTCCCTCCCTCCCTTAGTCCCTCCAACCCTCCCTCCCTCCTGGTGTAGAAAGTGCCCGTGTGTGGGTGGACCTTGTTAGAGCTTGAGGTGCCGCTTGTTAGTGTGCTGGCGCCAGAGTGACACAGGGGCTGAGGGAGAGTCACGTAGGCCTGTCTGCTGGCTGGTGTGCCTTCCTGGGGCTGGGGCTGGGGGCTGGGGGCTGGGCAGGAGCTGCAAGCTGGGGGCTGGGGCTGGGGGCTGGGCCCAGAGCAGGAGCTGCAAACTGGGGGCTGGGATTAGGACTCAGACTGAGCATGGGGCTGGACCTGGGGCCAAGGCTGATGTCAGGACTGGGGCTAAGGGCTGGGGTTGAGACTGGGAATGCGGGCTAGGGCTAGGGCCAAGGCTGGGGGCTGGAGACTGGAGGCTGGGGCTAGAGGTAGCCTTTCCCTTTGTCCTCCAAAATTCATTGTGTTCAGATATTTTGAGGTTCTCAGGAGGAACTAGCTAACAACTTCCTGTCTCTCAGCAACAAGGTTATTCTGGAACTCCAACTTTGATATCAAACAAGAGGATGAGAGGAAAGATCTAGAAATAGATTTGAAACAGGCTGTGAGGCTAAAACACAGGGGGAACTCTGGGTCTGGGTTGATCTCCACAGTTACGGTTGGTCGTCAATGTCACAAAAACAAAACTACTGCTACTATTTCTGTCATATCACTCCTGATCGCCAGTCTTTGGGCGCATCAAATCCCATTGTAAATACCCTGCCACTAGTAAACAATCATATACTCTGTATATCTTGTGGGACCAGGTGTGCAAGGGTTAGTGTTGGGGTCTGAGTGGATTCAGGGGTACTGGTCTGGTGTGTGGAGGTGTGTGGGTGGTGGGGAGGTGTGTGGGTGGTGGGGAGGTGTGTGGGTGGTAGGGAGGTGTGTGGGTGGTGTGGAGGTGTGTGGGTGGTAGGGAGGTGTGTGGGTGGTGTGGAGGTGTGTGGGTGGTGTGGAGGTGTGTGGGTGGTAGGGAGGTGTGTGGGTGGTGTGGAGGTGTGTGGGTGGTAGGGAGGTGTGTGGGTGGTGTGGAGGTGTGTGGGTGGTAGGGAGGTGTGTGGGTGGTGGGGAGGTGCAGACCTTGTGTGAGCAGGTAGGCCTGGGCCGTGTCGCAGCCCTGGCTGTTGCAGGCGGTGCAGGTGTACAGGCCTCCATCCTCCCTCTTCACCCGCTGGATGGTCAGGGTCCGGTTCAGAGAGCCCAGCACCACGCCTGCATGCACATGAACCACCGTGTCAACATGCTTACAACTGGTTAGGGTTGGAATAAGGGGCAGGGGCGAGGGGCTACAAGGGCTAGAAGCTCTGAACTAAGGCTGGGTAATGGGGGGCAAGGAGCTAGGTCTGGGGTCTGGGGGCCAGGTCTGGTGTCTGGGGGCCAGGTCTGGTGTCTGGGGGCCAGGTCTGGGGTCTGGGAGCCAGGCCTGGGAGCCAGGTCAGGGGTCTGCGGGCCAGGTCTGGGGGCCAGGTCTGGTGTCTGGGGGCCAGGCCTGGGAGCCAGGTCAGGGGTCTGGGAGCCAGGTCTGGGGTGTGGAGGACAGGTCTGGGGTCTGGGGGACAGGTCTGGGGTCTGGGGGACAGGTCTGGGGCCAGGTCTGGGGTCTTGGGGCCAGGTCAGGGGTCTGGGGGACAGGTCTGGGGCCAGGTCTGTGGTCTTGGGGCCAGGTCAGGGAGTCTAGGGGCCAGGCCTCACCTGAGCCCTCCACCAGGCTGTGGTTGTCTTTGCTCCACACCACCGTGGGGGTTGGTGTTCCTGTCACCTGACACTCCAGCGTTGTCGTGGCGCTCACGTTCACCCTCTGCTCTGTCAGGTTGGTCAAGATCCTGGGCGCCTCCAGAGCTGAGACACACAGAAGAGGAGTCAGACCCTGGACTAACCCTGGACTAATCTGGATTAATCTGGACTAACCCTGGACAAACCCTGGACTAACCCTGGAGTCACCCTGGACTAACCCTGGACTAATCTGGACTAACCCTGGACTAACCCTGGACAAACCCTGGACTAACTCTGGACTAACACTGGAGTAACACTGGACAAACCCTGGAGTTACCCTGGACTAACCCTGGACTAACACTGGAGTAACCCTGGATTAACCCTGGACAAACACTGGACTAACCCTGAACTAACCCTGGAGTCACACTGGACTAACCCTGGACTAACCCTGGAATAACCCTGGTGTAACCCTGGACTAACCCTGGACTAACACTGGAGTAACCCTGGATTAACCCTGGACTAACCCTGGACTAATCTGGGCTAACCCTGGACTAACCCTGGACTAACCCTGGAGTCACACTGGACTAACCCTGGACTAACCCAGGACTAACCTCAACCCTGGCCTAACTCTGCACGTTGCTATGCTCAATGACCGATGCTCTTTGTAAAAGCTCTCTCTTGTAAGTCGCTTCGGATAAAAGCGTCTGCTAAATGAATAAATGTAAATGTAATGTGAAGGTAACTCTGGGTCTGCCATGACATGGACCTTTCAGTGTGAGGTGCCTGAGAAGGCAGGTCTTCTCCCCGGTCTTGATGCTCTCCAGCTGGCAGACGTACAGACCCTCGTCCTGCCTCGACATGTTGGCCAGGGGAAGCTCCAGGGACACGTTGGTGTCCCGCAGGCCCGTGAGCAGGGCTTGGGGCAGGGGTCTGGGGGGCAGGGCCAGGGTGCGGCAGGGCTGCACGGCCAGATGCTGCTCCGCATGCGAGACATTGGCCAGGCGGAACCAAGCCAGGTTCCTGTAGAGTAAGGGGTCCGCCTTGCACCTCAACACCACGTGATCCTGCTCGATGGGGTCCGAGGACGGAGACACGCTCAACTCCAGACCCCCTGCACACACACACAGGAACACACACACAGATACACATACACACACACAGGATCACACACACGGATACACACACACAGATAAACATACACACACACGAACACACACACAGATACACATACACACACAGGAACACACACACAGATACACACACACAAATACACATACACACACAGGAACACACACACAGATACACATACACACACACAGGAACACACACACAGATACACATACACACACACAGGAACACACACACGGATACACACACAAATACACATACACACACAGGAACACACCCACAGATACACATACACACACACAGGAACACACACACAGATACACATACACACACAGGATCACACACATGGATACACACACAAATACACATACACACACACAGGAACACACACACAGATACACATACACACACACACACACACAGGAACACACACAGCTACACATACACACACACAGGAACACACACAAACTTAACTGATGGGCTCATGGATACCGACAGACTGACAGACAGACAGACAGACCGACAGACAGACAGACAGACAGACCGACAGACAGACAGACCGACAGACAGACAGACAGACAGACAGACAGACAGACCGACAGACAGACCGACCGACCGACAGACAGACAGACAGACAGACCGACAGACAGACAGACCAACAGACAGACCGACAGACAGACCGACAGACAGGCAGACCGACAGACCGACAGACAGACAGACCGACAGACCGACAGACCGACAGACAGACAGACAGACAGACAGACAGACAGACAGACAGACAGACAGACAGACAGACAGACAGACACAGCAGCAAGGTGAAGCCAAGGTGAAGCATGCCGACACCATTTGACTCACGCGTCACATGGAAAAAGATGTTGCGCTGGTCCTTCCCCAGCTTGTTGCTGGCGATGCAGCGATAGAGGGCGTTCTCCTCAGCCCGGCGCACCCTCAGAGAGCTCACAGCCTGGAGGGGAAACAGGAAGTGTCCTTAACCCCATCAGACATGTAAACCGACCGCAAATCCCTGCGGTCACCCAATAGGATTTACAAGGTGGTCTTTTAACTTGTAGGTTACCATGTGAGATTGGCGTGACTTGGACAGAATTACCTTGTGTGATTGGTCAAAGTCTGAGGTGATGTCATGGCCGGGGCTCTGCCTGGTGCTGTTGCTGATGTCCCTCCAGTTGGTGCACTCAGCCAATGAGAGCTCGGAGATCACACCACCTGACCTGCCAGTACATAACATCACTGCTGTTTATAATAGGACAGTACTGTGTACCTGTATCTGTTCTCTATGGGGAGTTCTTAAAGGGGAGGTTTACAATCTGGTTTGGGCGGGAAGGCCAACCAACAACTACAATGGACACATGACCCTGACAATAACAAAGAGCCTAGAGACACTGCTGAAAGAGACACGCAGATATAGAGCAGATAGAGAGTACATGTGCTATGGGGCTGCATCGGTTTGGATCTATATGTATATATATCTGCGCGTCAAAGGGGGAAATCAAAAGCAGAGTTGAGTGACCGGGTGGTTTGGAGGAAGACAGGAAGTCAGCGAGAGGAAAGAGTCCTTTAGACACAGAGAACAACAGGAAGCGGACAGGAAGCGCTGAGATGCACAGGCGAGAGATAAGGTCCTTCTGAGAGGCGGCCCCGACAGCTGCTGTCAACAGCCAATCGCTGCACACCTGACGCTCTCGTCCAATCAGAAGCCTTTGACGGGTTGCTCCCACCGCTGGTCTACGTATCTGCTGACAATGAGAGTCGAGCTTTTGCACGCTCTCACACACACTCTTGCACGCTCTCTCTAACAGTAAATAAACTCAATGCCACACACGATGACACACACACACACAGGCACACACAGCTTACTGGAAGGCACTGGGGCAGTCCTCTTTGGCCATCCACTGCCACAGGATGGCGGCTACACACAGCTTACTGGAAGGCACTGGGGCAGTCCTCTTTGGCCATCCACTGCCACAGGATGGCGGCTGGCGTGGGGATTCCTCTGGCCGTGCACCTGAGGGTGGGGCTGCTGCCATACATGTACACGTCCGTATCCACGGCAACGTCCTTCTCCAGGATGTGGGGGGGCACTGTGGGATACGGGTGGTTGGTGGCGGGGGGTTCTTAAACACAAACGCCCCCCCCCCACACACACACACACACATAAGGAGGCCCTTGCCCCCCCCCCCCCCACACACACATATAAGGAGCCTCATGCCCCCCCCCCCCCCCACACACACACACACACATAAGGTGCCCCTTGCCCCCCCCCCACACACACACACACACAAGAAGCCCCTTGCCCCCCCCCCACACACACACACACGAGAAGCCCCTTGCCCCCCCCCCCACACACACACATAAGTAGCCCCCTTGCCCCCACCGTAGACCAGCAGCTGGTAGGAGCGTCTCTTCTCCTCCCGTGTGATCTTATTGGTCAGCACCACCGTGTAGTTCCCAGCATCCTGCTCTGCCACGTGGTAGATGGTGAGGCCGTCCCTGGCCGGCTTCATCCGGTACTCGTCCTTACGCACCGCCTGGCCGTTCTTGAACCTGCACACAGAGGAAGGGTGGTGGCTGTGTCAGAACATATTCGGGGGTGGGGGGGGATTGGTGGGCCTCAGTGGGGTATTGGGATTTGACTGCAGATCAAAGACGTTTCAGGTTCGAATCCATCCGCCCCCACATTTGGGGTGGGGGGATTGGTGGGCCTCAGTGGGGTATTGCGATTTGACTGCAGATCAAAGAGGTTGCGGGTTCGAATCCCCCCCACCCCACCCCATCTGAACGTCACTTTACGATCATGTTGCATTAACACTAACAACATATGATGATATTATCATATTGTTACTGTTATCAGACGCTAATAACGTGAATGGGGGGGTCAGATGGCTCAATGGGTTAAGGCGTTGGCCTCATGATCGGAAGGTTGTGAGATCGAGCCCCGGCTGTGGCTACATGACATTGTGTCCTTGGGCAAGGCACTTCACCCTACTTGCCTCAGGGGGGAATGTCCCTGTACTTGACTGTAAGTCGCTTTGGATAAAAGCGTCTGCTAAATGAAGAAATGGAAATGATCGGCGTACCAGCGGACGTTGGGCTCGGGGTAGGCGAAGTACTTGACGGGGATCCTGGTGGTGTGTTCTCCATAGTTCACCTCCAGGACGTTCCCCCACGGTTCCTCCATCTCTATGAAAGGCTTTTCTGTAAAAACAAGAACCACATCTCAGTCTGGTAAAGTCCAGTAAACAAGGCCTGTCTCGAACCTTGTATCAGGTTGTGGCTCCCCCACAGCCTTCTATAGATGAGTACTCTACCATAGACCACAACGGTTGCTGAGGTGGTCAGCACCATCTGACCGCTGGAGGCTGTGCAGTTGTAGGTTCCACTCTGGTTGACTGTCACGTTCTCCACCACCAGAGTGTTGGACAGTTCCAGAGAGTTCCACAGCTTCTTCTTGTGGGACACAGTGGAGTACGGCACCGAGCCGTTCCTCCAGGCCTGCAGAGGTAACAGACACAGGCCTCAGAACCGGGACACATAAATATCTGAATGTCATACCTAACTAGCTCACTTCTACCTCAGCTTGCTCTCCTGCCTCACCTGCCTCATCTACCTCACCTTGCTCTCCTGCCTCACCTGCCTCATCTACCTCACCTTGCTCTCCTGCCTCATCTACCTCACCTTGCACTCCTGCCTCACCTACCTCACCTTGATCTCCTGCCTCACCTGCCTCATCTACCTCACCTTGCTCTCCTGCCTCACCTGCCTCATCTACCTCACCATGCTCTCCTGCCTCACCTGCCTCATTTACCTCACCTTGCTCTCCTGCCTCACCTTTCTCATCTACCTCACCTGCCTCACCTGTCTTATCTACCTCACCTTGCTCTCCTACCTCACCTGCCTCATCTACCTCACCTTGCTCTCCTGCCTCACCTGCTTCATCTACCTCACCTTGCTCACCTGCCTCACCGATCTTATCTACCTCACCTTGCTCTCCTACCTCACCTGCCTCATCTACCTCACCTTGCTCTCCTGCCTCACCTGCCTCATCTACTTCACCTTGCTCTCCTGCCTCACCTGCCTCATCTACCTCACCTTGCTCTCCTGCCTCACCTGCCTCATCTACCTCACCATGCTCTCCTGCCTCACCTGCCTCATCTACCTCACCTTGCTCACCTGCCTCACCGGTCTTATCTACCTCACCTTGCTCTCCTACCTCACCTGCCTCATCTACCTCACCTTGCCCCCCTGCCTCACCTGGATCTGGGAGTGGGACCACTTGAAGTCGATGCCCACGTTGAGCTCGGTGTGGGCGGTGCAGTTGAGCAGCAGGCGCTCGCCTGCGGACAGCCTCTCGTGCGCCGGGGTCAGGGTGAGGTCGTAGATCTTGTATCCTGTGGAACAGGAAGTGGGAGGGGTGCACGACGGTGAGCTGCTCTCGCTGCCTATTGTTCTCCTGAGAGTACAGCCTGGCTCTCTCTCTCACACACGCACACGCATGTACCACGCCTACCACACACACACAAGTACCACACCTACCACACACACGTACCACGCCTACCACACACACACCACACACACACATGTACCTCGCCTACCACGCACACATACACACACCACACACACACAAGTACCCCGCCTACCACACGCACATACACACACCACACACACACACGTACCATGCATACCACACACACATACACACACACACACACAAGTACCACACCTACCACACACACACACACAGAACCACCCCCCACACACACACACACATACACACACACCATAACACCTCCCCACACTCCAACACACCAAGGCAGACAAGCATCACCTTCTCTCTGATTGGTTGACCTTTGATCCAACACCAACACCTTTGTGAGCAACACAAAGGTGAACAGGCCCTCCTTACCGACCACGGCCACGATGTACAGAGGGGACTTGAAGGTGTCGTTGTGGATGTGGGTCTGGCAGAACACCACCCCAGCGTAGCTGATCAGGTGACTGGGAACGGTGAACCCTGTCCTGCTGTCCCACAGACAGTCCTTCCCATTGGGAGACAGCTCCTTCTTGGGGTACTTCTGACAAAGAGCACAAACCAAAACAACCAGACAGATTACGAAGGCTGCGTCACCTCGCGCAAACGTGCTTAACAATTTTTTTTTTGTTCCGTGCCAAGCGACGACCCCTGACCTTTCCCTGGAAAGGTCACGCGCTGTGTTGTTTTAGAGCAGGTTGACACACCTCGCGGCTACAGGGGAAACAGGCGTGTGTGTTTTTCCAGATCTGTGATGAGCTGCTAAGGGACTATACGATCTCCAGGAGGTCAAAGGTCACAAAATCAGAGGGCGGGGGAGGGGGAGGGGGGGGTGGGTGGTTGGGCAGACAGAAAGCCGGATGTTTGATGTTGCAGTCGAGACCCCTGCGCTTTTCAGGGGACTGGGAAAACAATGGATCTGTCTGTGTGTCAAGGGTGAGGGGTCAGGGGTCACTGTTCCTCAGGTCGGGGCCTTACAATGTGGAGGATATATATTTATATTTATAATTTATAATATTTATAATATAAATATTTGTATATTTTTATATCTACATGTTATATTTATTATGTACATGTACATTCTATTTAAATGCTGCTGCTTTTGGGAGTACCCATGTAGTTGCATGAGTGTAATGAAAATAAAGGACTTATCTATCTATCTATCTATCTATCTATCTAGGATGACGCTAAGTTCAGGGTCAGGGTTGGAGGACAGGGTGTGAGTCAGGTGGGGGTCAGGGGTCAGGAGCCGGTCTTACAGTGTGGAGGGTGACGTTGAGGTCCTCCATGGAGCCCCTGCATGGGATGACCACCTGCTCGCCCTCGCGGATGAACACCACCTCGTACTCTTTGTCCGAGGGCAGGAAGGGCACCTTGTAGTCTGCAAGCACACACGCGGACCGCACACACACACAAGCACACACGCGGACCACACACACAAGCACACACCATGAAGACCTCAGGAACAAGGAGAATCATGGATTTATTCGTATAGTCAGATGGCTTAGTGGGTTAAGGCGTTGGGATCATGATCGGAAGGTTGTGAGTTCGATTCCTGGTTGTGGCTACATGATGTTGTATCCTTGGGCAAGGCACTTCACCCTACTTGCCTCAGGGGGGAATGTCCCTGTACTTGCTGTAAGTCGCTTTGGATAAAAGCGTATGTGAAATGACTAAATGTAAAGTAAATAAATCAGAATCTGTCACTGGTAGAGGCTCTGTGGATGCTAGTTAGGCAGTAAAACCTGTATGCACTCGTCTAGTCTCGGGAGAGGCTAGCCTAACCCCTGACCCAGACGCTAACCCTGTCCTCAACCTTGACCCCTGACCCCTACCTTGCACGTAGACATAGACGGCGGCAGACGTTTTAGCCTCCTCTGGTACCAGGCCTGTGTAGGAGCATCGGTACTCCCCGGTCTCGTTAACGGTTGCCACGGAGATCCGCAGCATGGTGCAGAACAATCCGGAACCCCGGCAGTCTACGGTAGAGAGGCGGCTTCCTGCCCGGCTCATGTTGTACGGAACGCTCCACTCCAGGACCTGACGACCACTGCACAACCAGTCAACAACCCGCACGCAACCAATCAACATCACAGGCCACAACCGATCAACAACACGGGCCACAACCAATCAACAGCACAGGCATAAGCAATCAACATGGATGGATGGATGGTCCATCCTGACCTGCAGGTGAGTTCCAGGGTGTCGGAGGTGTTGATCCTGTGAACTCTCTCTGGCGGGGTCAGCATCGGGGGTTCTGACATGAACCTGAGCTCCAAGGCTGGACAGGATCAAAGGTCAACCAATCAGAGAGAAGGTGATGTCATCAAGGGGGCAGAATGAGTCAGTATCACTTTGCTGAGCTAAGGAGCCTCCTTGAAGAGTTTCCTCTCAAACACCCCACTGTTAGAAGCGAGATTCTTCTCATAAATCAGTACATTTGACACGTTATTTTTTCAGCACACGGTGATATAAAGTGAAATTTGGCAGCTTTTCATCAACTATGTGTCGATTTTTTTTCCACAGCGGCAGAAAATGGTGGAGCTGCAACAAAACAGGAAGCCAGGGCAGATGGGCCGGGTCAGCCCAGCGATGCCTGGGATGGACTTCCTGTTCCAGAGGATACGGTCTGAGGCCCTGCCCAGCCTGGCCATGCAGACATCACACACTCTGATCCTCACACACCACATTCTGATCCTCTCACACACACACACACACACACACACACACCATGCTCTGATTCCCTCTCACACACACACACACACAACCTGCTCTGACCTTAAAACACCAACCACACACTCTGACCCTCACACACCACATTCTGATCCTCACACACACACACACACACCATACTCTGATTCCCTCACACACACACACACACACACACACACACACACACACACACACACACACACCTGCTCTGATCCTAAAACACCTACCACAAACTTAGAACTTCACACACCACATTCTGATCCTCACACACTCTGGTTCCCTCACACACACACACACACACACACACACACACACACACAACCTGCTCTGACCCTAAAACACCTACCACACACTCAGACCCTTACACACACACAAAGTGATCCTCACACACACCACACTCTGAAACCACCTTACTGTTCACGCTAGCCCCACACTGAACTGTGTGATCTTGATACACACTGCTGGTTAACACTGAGACTTGGCAAATGGGAAGTAATCACATTATCATACTTAAAGCAGACCTGTTCTCTATACCTGGCTATATTTCATCCCATAATGAAAGACCGTCTATATTCACATATTTTGTATTTTTAAGAGACTACATGTTTTTTCAATCTTGCAGGAAGCTTGACGAAAAAGTTACTTCACACCAGAAACGTTAGTTTTCACATCGAGTTCAGTTTTAATTTGAGCTATCTTTTATCTTTGTTTTACGTTGCTTATTAAATATCAGTTATACAGTACATTTATCAGTTGAAGACTACTCATTCGATGTTGACTATAGTTTTAATCGTGGACGCACCTGTTGGAGAGTCAAAACCCTGTTTGGATTGACATGATAAGTTTTCATGAATACTTTATATATAATAATAAATCCTTACCTGTCATTCTGCTGATTCCAAAAACAGCTCCAACGAGATAAATGACGAAGACTGTCTTGGCCATAGTCCTACAGAATGGCTGGACTGTCCCCACATCAACACAACAACAACACAATTTAAAAACTTTGGAAAAGGTCACCTCCACCGATCACGTCCACCAGGACAGAAGCATTTAATTATATTATTTTCCAGAGTACGGTAGAAAAAAAGAGGAACTGATTGAAAGTCGTTTTTTCTTCAGTCGGTATAAAGTCCTATTTGCTTGGCGGACAGTTATTTGCGCTCCAGTGACGCAACCCTGGTCCGCACCGAGCCTAAGGGAGGATCCATCTGGTTTGATTGAGCGTCTGTGCTCGAATCCCTGCAGCGCCAGGGGAAGGGAGGAGCATATTCCAGACCACTTTATCGCAACTTAATTGACCTGTTTCGAACACAATGATTGAATCAAGAATAAGAGTGGGCAAATACTGACCGATAAACAAAGTACATTTTCTCTTCTTAATGATGGAGTTGTCTCTGGATCTAATAAATCTCAGTTGATGTCTAGGAGATTTAATGGACAAAATACTGACTCGTGTAGCATAACCAGAATGGCTGTGTGACTACATCAAACACATTTGAGGACACCCATCCGTGGCTTAATATGTGAAATGAGGACTAGGGACTATAACTATTTAATTGTATATACCTGGTGGTATATATGATTGCTTTGCACAGTGCCAATACTAACAATCCGTTCTTACAAGGGTCTGACCCAAAAATATATAGGCTAAATGTAAATCTGACAGCGTTATCAAAAACGTTGTGTATGGGGCAAAGAGACCCTCATATCTCCATGTGTTTCCTGTCCTGGCCAGTTCAGTTGGGACTCTAACCTCCCACCCAACACTTCCTGGAGGGAGGGCCACTCCATCTCAGAATGGGGTGTTTACAGTGGAACATGAACCTTATTTTACTGTTTTTGTGTGGGAGGATGGTAAAGGAAGGCTGGGGTCGGAGGAGGAGGGGGTGGGGGGGGGGGGGGTGGTGTGGCGGGGTGGGGGGGTTGGTGGTGGAATGGTGGGGGGTGTGGTGTGGCAGGGTGGGGTGGGGTGGGGGTAGGGGATTGGGTGCTTCCTTGGACAGGATGCCATGCTGCTCTGAGAGCCGTCCTGGAATAACATGCCTTAAGAGCTCGCGCGCGCGCGCACACACACACACGCACACACACACACACACACACACACACACAATAAACGAACATCGTTTAACGAAGTGAATGAGGTGCATTGACCGTCGCCATGGTGAATGCATGGGGTAAGATAGTCTATAGCTCAGCGGTAGGTCTGCATCAAGCCTCTGCTAAATGAATACATTATAATCATACCATGAGGAAACTTCAAAACGCTGTAGAGGTGGACGACTGGAGCCAACGGTTGGCATAGATTTCAGTACAGTAGCCTGTTTGTCCTTAAGGAGCTCGCAAGGCTGAATATAGCTGTCATTGCCTTACATTAAACCCTATTCATTTAGTGAACTTTACTGGCGTAAAATAAACACATCCATCAGCTATTGTTGATGTCTCGGTTGGGGCCCACACTCATTAACTTCTGCTCTAAATTTCACACCTCTGATTGGATTTTTGTTATACTCTCTAAATGCATTGAATGAGCATTGGATAAAAGCGTCGTCTCAATGAAGAAGAGGTCAACGTCATGTCAGATGAAGGCCTGATTATGCAGATTCCAATGAACTGTCGTTGTGTTTCTCTTTGCCTTCGCAGTCAGATCATGCTGCCGCCTGCCGTTCCCCTTAAGCAACTTCAACAAAAACACTGTCAATCCGTCTCTCGCTCGTTTTACATTAAGGATACTCAAATAACAAGATGCAATTGGTAAAACGTTGCATTTGTTTGTTTTACAAATAATGGTAAACTACGGTGTAACAGTGTGGAACGGAACAAAAAGGTTCCAGTTTCCCTTCGGACGTGTATCTGTAGGACGGACTCACGTCGGGAAGATGTTATTAGGGCTCCATTTAATTGAAACTATTTGGTTTTTATTAGGAATATTATTTTTCTTGGCTGTATCAATCCACACGATCTTTCTTTATTTGCCTGCTGAATGTGAGAAATCTCCAGCTTTTATTTTATTTCAAGATCTCATCCGATACGGTAAAACTAAGAAAACTAAACGCGACACCTGGCTGCGTCTGTTTGACATCCCCAAAAGGTGACTTGGATCAATTAAATTAAATTTACATTAAATAAATTAAATGGACTTGGATAAGTTTGATAGTTTAATAGCGATAAAAGCGTCTGCTAAATGAATACATGTAAATAGAGGTTGTCTAACGGGGTTCAAATGCCGATCAGTTCATTACATTTCCATGTATTCATTTAGCAGACGCTTTTATCCAAAGCGAATTCCTGCTCAGATTCCTGCAGGTGATGCTGATGCCCCATTGTTGTTTTCCAATAGATGGTTCTGGCACTTCTATGCAGTATCTGTGGTCTGGAACGGATTCCTTGTGGTCGTCTTGCTTCGTGCCATCCAGTGGGACGAGCCATACCCAGCATGGTTGACTGACATACTGAGCTTCCTGGCAGGATCACCAGGGACTCACAGCCAAGGTAGTCCAGTTAAATGTTGGTAGTACCTATGTACCTGTGTGCCGTGTCTATCTACTCAAATGAATGGGTCGTTATCAGGCTTCTGCTGAGCGCGATAACAACCCACCCATTTGAATGCAGGTGAGTTGGAGCATGGAAACACAAACTTAATGGCACTTAGAAACATTAGAATTAGTATGGCACTCTGAAATATCACTTGTAGCTGTAGTTCAGAAACTCGCTATTGTTGTGTTGTGTTGTTGTGTTGTATAATGTTCAGCTGAAAGCTCTTATAGTTCTTCCCTTGGCACTTATTGGTTCTCATGATGTATGTTTTGTAACGTAGATGCCCGCTGTGTTGGGGTCAAGTTGCTATGCTCAGTGACTGAAGTTCTTTTGTAAAGCTCTCTCTTGCTCTTGTAAGTCGCTTTGGATAAAAGCGTCTGCTAAATGAATACATGGAAATGTAACATCCAGAACATGCACGGCAGGTCTTCAGACAGTCTCTCCTCCAGCTCCACAGGTGGGCGGCCTGGTGGTGCAGGTGCTGGTGTGGATCCACTGTCTCAGAAGACTGACCGAGTGCCTGTATGTCAGCGTGTTTTCTGATGGCGTCATTCACTTGGTCCAGTATGTGTTTGGTCTGGGCTACTACATCCTGTTGGGACTGACTGTTCTGTGCTGGGATCGTATAACCGGACGAGAAGGTGAGCGTTGACCAGTTCCAGGATATGTCATAGCTAGCCTACTGTGTCTCGCATCAGAATAATAATCAATTTTATTCGCTATGCCAGACACAGAATTTACTTTGCCAGAAAGGAGCAAACATAGAACATATATGAAACAGAATAATAAAACAGAATTTAAAAAGTTAATATAAAATATAGGCACTCTGGCTTCCTCCCACTGTCCAAAGACATGCATGTGGTAGGTTAATTGGACATTGTGAAGAAAAAAAAAATGTGTCCCTAGTGTATGACTTTGTGAGTGAATGGTTGTCTCTATGTTGTCTGTCAATGTCTGTGTGATAGCCCTGGGACTAGCTGGCCCCAGTCCAGGGTGTACTCTGCCTACAGCCCGGAAGTAACTGGAATAGCCTCCAGTCACCCGTGACCCCTAACGGGAATAAGCGGGAGAAAATTAATGAATGAATATAAAATACAAATTAGATACAAATAAGATAAAAGGACAAAGTGGGCACTAGCTGTACAGCGATCACATTCCAATCAACAGATGTAAATGACCACGTATTTGAGTTTGGGTGATGCTGGTTTGATAGTGTACGGTTTCATTAGGAAGTCCTCCACCTCCGGTGTTAGCCCAGCTGGGTGTGGTCCAGGCAGCTGGAGGGCTGCTGTACGGCTGGGCATCCCTGCTCCAGCACCGCTCCCTGGTCACTCTAGCTCGCCTGCGGACGGGGACTTCAGGTCAGCCATCTGCCATCCTATGTTCTATGTACATACCCTGTATATTCTGATTATACTGTGTATATTCTGAGTATACTTATATTTATTATATTCTGTTTTAATAACTGTTTTGCACTTCTGGTTGGATGCTAACTGTATTTCGTTACCCTGTACTTGTACCTGTGTAATGACATTAAAGTTGAATCTAATCTAATTTAAAAAGTCTCTTGTACTCGTCTTTTTTATGTTTTCGTAATTGGATTTAATCTTCCCCCAGGTGAGGTAGAGACTCTGGCCCACCGGGTCCCCAGCGGAGGGTGGTTCGAGCTGGTCTCCTGCCCCCACTACCTGGCAGAGCTGCTTATCTACGTGTCTCTGAGTCTGGTGTGTGGAGGTGCGTCTCTCATCTGGGGCCTGGTGGTTCTCTACGTGCTCTTCAACCAACTGCTGGCTGCCCAGTTGTGTCATCAATTCTACAGGAGCAAGTTCAAGTCATACCCACAGCATCGCAAGGCACTGATACCTTTTATATTGTGATTTCAATTTTTTGTTATGTGTTGTAAACGAATTTTCTTTAAATATTGACAATGTTGTTTCTAAAATACAGACTGTATGACTCAAGGGAGTCCTGTAAATATACCTGGAAGCCATGCATGGCTTGAATATATCACTTGCAATGTTCTACCAAAGCAATTACAAAAATAAAATATACTTTATTGTTTGTTGTGGATTTTTACGAAGTAGAATGAGAGTTAGGGTTGGCTTTGTGAAAAAAGTTTCATCTTACAAGGCATGGCCTCTGACATCATGCCTTCAACTAACATCAGGGTGCTTAATGTTTAATGACTTCTGCGAGCGCCAAAAGCTTCGGTTACAGTGGAATTCTGTCAAAGTTTTTCGCACAAACTACGTGTACTTGTTATGGTTTACTATCTCAAATGTCGCTATTATGTTACAGTGGGACATAAATCCATGGATGTATATGACTTAAAAATATGGAATAAAAAGATTTGCAATTAATAGTGGTTACAGCTGTATGTGTCCTGAGAACCTTTTTACAGGCTTCTCTTTTACTATTACGGTCTATGGGAAAAATGCTTTCTGGGCCCCATGGGGATTTTATGTTGCAATACCACGAGTGACCACCGGGAAAAATCGGCACAGCTGCTGAGAGGCAGACCCGGGGCTTGCATAAATCACAGTAAACCACAACCATAATTTCTTGGTAACTTCCTTTAATTTTTTACGTCTACCAAACTAGACACGTTTTTTCTCTCCCATGACACGTGATTGACGGGTCAAGTGTCCAATTGCAGCAACGCTGAGCGTTGACGTCAGAATTTGTTTTACACGTCGTCGTTTCCCTGGCCGTATCACCGCGTGAGTCCCTCCTCCTTTAGCTAACACATCACAAACCGGATGCGCTCGGAGTGGGAACCAAAACCGTGAAGTTGACGAGTATCTTCGTGGAGTGCAGCTTTATTTAGGACTTTTTCTTTTATTTCTGAATACTTCATATATAAATACTTCATACACAAGCATTTAATTCGCTTTCCACACCGACCCACTCGCTTCTAACCTCCGCGCTTCGCTTTTGTTGAAATGCCTTTCCTGCTCCATGGAAGGGATGGACGCGCTGACAGAAGCCGAATGAGTGTCATCCTGGCTGGGGTACTTCTGCTGTTAAGCTCCGGTGGAGTTGCTGGGACTCCGGAGGAAAATAAACCCGTACAGGAACAATTACCCCAAGAGGTAAACTTACCTGCTTTTTACCCCGCTTTAACACCTGCTTTGACTAATTGACTAACTTGCTAATAATGG